>VMBQ01004561.1:0-50825 GCA_007657795.1 Dreissena rostriformis
TATTGGTAGTGTTAATGTCAAACGGTTATCACAATACGTGACGACAAATGGGTCTTATGATATATACGACCAGATTAGATTCACACCATCCTGCACAGTCGGGTCAGGAGCTACGCTGTCCGTTAATAAGACCAAGGCAACTTGCGTGACTTTATAGTGGACAGTGAAGCGTCTGACCAGACTATTCTCGACCTACGATGGCCGCATATGGCATAGGACCCATTTTCGCATGACGCATCTCATATTCTACTTGTATTGTCATTAAATGTTACCTGCTGAAAAGCTCGATAGTTAGACAATCCCACAAATAAGAAAAAAAGATAAAACAAATAAATGTAGTATCCTTGACTCGAACCTAATAAAGCACTTATCATCCATCCTTTCTGACTTAACACTGGAGAAACGCAGTGCAAGAATTTTCACGTACACGCTTTTGCAATGCATCCATTTCAAATGATTAGTTTTGTCAAACGACAGATTCGTGTAAGTATAAGTGTCGCCAAGCGTTTCATTTCACTTATTTTGCATTTAATAATCTTTGGAGATCGTTCACATTTTTCACAATTATTTTCTTCTTCATCAAGCAATTTGAAATACCTCGCGAATGCGCTCCCGCAAGGTTTACATTCAGTAGTCACATCAGGCGTTTCAAATACATGTACATTAAATGTGATTGCAAGAGTATAAATCAGTGCAATGACCTGACAAGTGACGACGCGGTGACAAAAACCAAGTCATGATATCTAGGCCAGAGACGTTATTTTTATTTCTAATGGGTGGCGTTCACACACTGTATTTCGAAGTTTGCCACTTAATTTATAAACATATTTAAATGCATTTATATGAACTGTGTTGTTTTTTCAATGCAATAACGACACACAAGCCACATACCTCATTCCGCCGGTCCTGGGGATCATTTAGCTTATGTTTAATCTATACTGTAGGATATTCTTGCGTATACGGTTTTACTGTATTTTTAATTTCATATTGTAATATTTAAAGAAAGCACATACTACATCACTTCGTGTTACACATGCCTAATAACTTTTTAACAATATTGTTCTTTGAGTTTTATTTATTAAAACGTTTAGTACGGGTGGGGTTCGAACCCACGCGGACATTCGTCCATTGGAACTTAAGTCCAACGCCTTAACCACTCGGCCACCGTACTGACTGCAGGAATGAATAGGAAATACACAGCAATAGGAGCAATCTGCTTCCTCTTCCCAATAATGCCAAGCTACTGTCTGTTATATTATTGATCCAGTTGATTCAGACTTGCTACACATGGGCGCTGGCTTTGGCATTTCTGTTCAAGGTTTCATATATAGTTTAAATCTACAAGTATGGACATTAATAAAACGAGAAAAATTGAAATGCTATGCACATGAAACGTCATGATGAAAATGTATATGTACTATACTTTGAACATTTATCCATGACCAGAAATAATAGTCAAGTGCAGCGTCGTCTTTATTTGGGGCGTTAACGTTCGGTATAAATAAGCACATTTTTCATTACAAAATACACTTAGGTAGTAGTTAAAGCATGTAAGTGATCTAAATTTAATTTGTTTACTTACTAATTCAAGAAATCGGTTTTAAATATACAACTTACATAGAAAAGCCTTATTTGTATTGTGTCCTATGTTGTGTGCTATATAAGTCAGAAAGCAATAGTTTGAATAAATTTGAATTTCGAAATTCAAATCAAGACGCTATCATTCGGGTCAGTGTTAACTAAATTGTTAGTATATATAATACGCAGAAGAAAGGCACCGGCCGTGATTTGAACTCGTCTCTTATGAAATCGGAGTAGCCTTTACAAAACGGCCTACGTAGCAATGTTATATGTTGCATCGATATTCAGTTATCTAAATGTTGTTTCATAAACAATTCTGCATTCTATGGATAAATCAGTTAAACTAGTTAACATATACCTCATTTTTACGAGAATAACTTCATGTACATCGCGCAGTAGATTTTAAAATATGGTAATACATGTTAATTCTAGACATTATGAGAAGGTCAATGAAAACTTGTATACGCTGTGGGAATAGATGTAAATCACAAAACAGTTGTGTGAAGGTTTTTAAAATCAAGAACAAGTATGTGTTACTGCAATTGTTTATGGATTTTCTAACAGGTATGTACATATTTGAAATTTGTAAAAAGTTCGAACTTAGATAATTCAATGTTGAAATACGCGCAAGATTGTGAGTTCACATGCTTCAAACAATCGTTCTTTGATCATTATCATCAACACCCTCTTCCTCCGCCTCTTCCTCCTCGTCCTCTTCCTCCTCGCCCTCCGCTTACTCCGCCTCCTCCTCCGCCTCCTCTTCCACCTCGTCCTCCTCCTCGTCGTTCTCCTCTTCCCCCTCCGCATCCTCGTCCTCTTCCTCCTCGTGCTCCGCCTCTTCCACCGCCTCCTCCTTCCCTCCTCCTCCCCTCCTTCTCCTCATCCCTCCTCTTCCTTCTTTTTTTATCCTCCTCCTCGTCCTCCTCCTTGTCCTCCTCCTCCTCGTCACCTCCTCGTCCTCCTCCTCGTCCTCCTTCTCGTCCTCNTTATTATTATTATTATTATTATTATTTTTGTTATTGTTATTGTTATTTAATGATCTATTAAAACATGCATACGAATACAGAAAGTAGAACAAAGATTACATGTTAAATTGTCATTTTGTTATATTATCAAATTTCTTTTGTTATAATATACCATACAGTTTATAAAGTCGTTTTTTATTGAATATGTGAAATTAGTATATTTTTACATTATTTATGACACAAGCCCATTGTAGTACTCGTTGTAGGTGCTGTAACAGTGGCATATTTCTTAATAATCAATTTTAATTTGTTGCATGTTAGCATGTTTATGGTGAGATGCAAAACCGAGTAACATTCCACACCCTCCTCCTCTTCATCGTTATCGTCCTCCTCCTCGTACTCCTTGTCGTCCTCCTCCTCGTCCTCCTCCTTGTCCTCCTCCTCGTCCACCTTCTCGTCCTCCTCCTCGTCCTCCTCCTAATCTTCCTCCTCGTCCTCCTCCACGTCGTCCTCCTCGTCCTCCTCATTGTCCTCCTTCACGTCCTCCTTCTCGTCCTTCTCCTTGTTCTCCTCCTCGTCCAACTCATCGTCCTTCTTCTCGTCCTCCTCCTCGTCCTCCTCCTCGTCCTCGTCCTCGTCCTCCTCCTCGTCCTTCTCCTCGTCCTCCTCCTCGTCCTCCTCCTCGTCCTCCTCCTCGTCCTCCTCCTCGTCCTCCTTCTTGTCCTCCTTCACGTCCTCCTTCTCGTGGTTCTCCTTGTTCTCCTCCTCGTCCTTTTCCTCGTCACTCTCCTCGTACTCCTCCTCGTCCTCCTCCTTGTCCTCCCACGTCCTCCTTCTCGTCCTTCTCCTTGTGCTCCTCCTCGTCCTTTTCCTCGTCCTCGTCCTCGTCCCCCTTCTCATCCTCCTCCTCGTCCTCCTCGTCGTCCTCCTCGTTGTCCTCCTCCTCGTCCTCCTCCTCGTTCTGCTTTTTCTTGCTGTGTGTGTCACAAGAAGTTATGAGTCCCTTAAAAGCCCACCATTTGATAGCATTTAACATCTATACGTTGTACCTGTTATTTGATTAAACGAGAGTTGGTAAAATTATTAACTATGCCGAGTATTGCTCAATGCATGTCTTATAATGCTACTAAAATATGAAGCTGAATGGTGAACCTGTTATAGGAACTTAAATGCTGGTATAATTTGTACCAAACTGAATTTGTAAGCATGTTAAATAATAAAAAAAAGTGATTTCTTGTATCGCGATATAACAATCATTGAAATACATACATTTTTAACAAATCTGTAAGCAGTGATATGCAAGGTCTTCTTGTCATAAAGGTGTTGGAAAACATCCATGAAGCACATGGCAGGAATATAAATGTCAGTCAACTAAAATTACTTTTCATAGCATTTTGTGGGAATGTTTCAAACTTTGTTATAATATTAACTGTACACTAAGCATTTCTAAAAAACAAACTTGTTGAGCAGACAGTGAATTTCATAGGATAAACTACAATTTCTTATTAAGACACAAAATCACAATGGTGGCACAATGTTTGTTTTGTACATGCTTCCGATATCACTTATTTTGATTTTGAACTTAACACTTTCAATAGACCAGCTTTCTATAATCTTCCTTATTTTGAAGAACGCTAACAGTTTTCAAGAAGACGTTATAGATTGCGGGCATGACTTGGTATTAAAAACTTCCTTCTGTGGTTTTTCATCATCATCATCATCATCCTCATCATCATCATCGTCGTCATCATCATCATCATCAGCAGCAGCAGCAGCATCATCATCATCATCACCATCATCATCACCATCATCCTCATTATCATCATCATGATCATCATTATCATCATAATCACACAAAAAGTCACGTTTTTATAAAAACATTAACAAAAAAGAGTAGGAAAAATAATTGTGTATTTACCTACAAGAACAAAACACAAACTCATGAGTTATTCTGTCATTTAATATGGTTTACTTTTCAAAGTGGGTTTGTTGAATGTAGGTATATAATACCGTGCCCTGAATATATTGGGGGATACAGTATCTTTCTTAAATATTGAAAAGTTTCGCCTGCGATCTTCGTCGCAAAAGAGAATGCAATAAAAACATATAACACTAGGTACAGGAAAATCTTCCGCAAACATTAAGCAGACTTTTTTGGATCAATTTTCTTAATAAAGTTCGCTTTTCAAAATTAATTCACTCGTTAATGAAATGCAAACAGTTTCTTTATCAAGCGCAAGTTACCTAGTTTTTTGTTTTTAAAATTGTTGCGTTATCCTTGTTATTATATCGTTTAAATTCCAATTGAAGATGTATATAATTAACTCATTTAAATACGCTGTATACTTTGGCATGACTATTAGTATTTAATTTTCTTAGTTAATAACATTTGTTTTAAACCGATTTGTATTATTAAAAACCGGATGTATTTACTCCCATATTTATTTATTTAATAACATTATGTTAAAATTGTATGTGCGTGCATTCTTTATGTATATGTTTATGTAAGTAATTTTTTTTAATGCGCCGAAAAGTCCACTGACATTGCAATTTAGTACTTTTCGGAATGAAATTGTTTGCTTCTTGTTCCCGTTCTTGACATGGATCGTTGGGCTATTTGTTGGACGATTTTTTACGGTCGATGACATTTTGAATTAAAAAGGGAAACTGCAATTCAGATTGAAACAAACATTTACGGCTTAATGAGGAGTAACTCTCAAAACACTTAAGTGGTGTAACTACTTTATCAATAGCTTTAAGTACCTGTCACAGTTTTTCTTAAAACTAAAGCTACATGTAGTGTTTCGAGAGTCGGCACTTGATAACGGCATTCGCTGATCACATGAGCTGTACTATACCGATTCTGGGTCAATATTGTTTGTCTTGCTTTCAGAGGTCATTCACATTATCTAACATTGCGACGACATTGTATAAGCCATTTCGTTATTGAAAACTAATTTATATCTATAATATTAATTCACACGACCTAGTCATTGCCCTTTGAAAACAATTGTACTCCACACCATCATCGTCATCATCATCATCATCATCGTCATCATCATCATCATCATCATCANGTATGATTCAGTCTTGATGTAACTCCTAAGAATTTTTATCTTGACAATATGAAGGACATGTCTGAGTCAGTGTAAAGTGGTGTAAACTACTTGATCACCAGATCAAGTCGTCAAAAATTGGTGTCCTGAACTAGAGTGAGCGTTTTTACGGCCATCATTGCCCCTTATGAGAGTTTGGGTTATTTAACTGTGGGTAGGGCAAGGTAAAGTAAAGGAATTTTAAAGTTTGAAAACGAATTAATAAAACTTTATTCAACCGGTAAGATTATCACCACAAATACTTGAAAAATGATGTAAAGTTTTAAATTTATGTCATGAATATAATATTCATCATTATCATCGTCAGTTCTTGTATGTCGTTGTTGTTGTCCTCATCATCGTGATAACCATCATAATCGTTAGCTTATTTGACGCAATATTTATTTTTACAAGGTTCTCAATTGCTGACAGACATGGATCTTAGATTTAAGTGTTCAATTATTTTCATATAACTGTATACCGTTCATTAGTATTACAGGGAATACTTTTTATAAAGTGTGTTATGTTTGCACAAACTTAACAACATCAATTTGAATGTAAAAACATAGAAATTGTAAAACATATACAATAAAATAGTGTATTTGAATAGTGTTATGGTCACATTTAAATTGTAAAAGTTCAATATTCGCCCTCTACGAACTGCAGGAACAAGTGTGTAATACCAAGTCTTCCTTGCACAATATTACCACTGCTTTAAAGCGGTTAGCGTTCTTACTAACAAGGAAGATTATTCACACGGCCAATTGATAGTGAGATGTGTAAAATCAAAAGTGATATCGGAATCATACACAAAACTAAAACATGCCGCCATTGTGATTATGTCGTTTACTCAGTATTATTCTCTTATCCTATGTCAACCCTGTATGGTAACCATGTTTGTTTTCCAGAAATTCCATGTGTACAATTATTAATGTAACACAAATTTAAACACTCCTCACACGATTGTATGCACATATATTATAGTTGACTGATATGTATATTCTAGCCACATGCTTCATGGATCGGCTATGTTTCCTCCAACATTCATTACACATGTTGGCACAATCTTGATGACACTTGGTGAGAATGTTTACTTTGACAATATTTAGACCACATTTGAACTGAAGTCAAACCTTAATCACCAGGTTGAAATGTTATCGGGTCTAAAGTGGCCAATCCTTGGGTCAAGTTATCAATGTTTACTTATGTATTGTTGACTACATTGTGTATTATATGTATGTATACTCATGGGCTTAAAGTCTAATACATTTATAATAAGAAAAACTTTCAAAATTATCTTGTTTTTAAGAGGCACAGCTATTCAATAAAGCTATGATGAGGGTGCATTATTGTCTGTAAATGTCTCAACTTTACATGAATACAATAACATCTTCCATGAGCAACACAATATTCTTTCAACACACATAGCTATCATAATTCATTTTAATTTTTATTGAAATACAGAATCAGCACAAACATATATTTTCCTTTTTTAAAGTATATTTGTGATAACACTCCCTAAACTCTTGTCAGAAGATCAGTCAATTGTTCGTTATATATTTTGTATAGAGCCGACGCTAGCTTAGGCTTTCGCCTTCAATGATCCTCTCAACGAATGTGCCTTGAATTTATAAGTGTATATATCCGACAAATCAAACACAGTACGTAACTATATAACAACCGTAAAAGTGTAAACATATTCAAATGTCACCTAAGAAATAATCTAAATGTCTGGCAAGCTTACGGGAATATCAGTCAAACATTCGTATCAAACCGGACACCACGACTGTGTGGTCCATTATGGAAAACATAACATTGCCGTTTCAACTCTGTCTTCCAATATCTTTTTATATATGTGTAATCGAATAATATGAGGAACAATGTACGGTTTAAATGCCCACTTATTTAATCAAAACACATCATAATGAAAGGAACCAGGTTCAATGGGCCATGAAGCAAACGAATCAATATGTGAGTAAAATATTTGCTTACAAACTCTCTGAAATGGTTCTGACTTAATACTCCAATCTGTTGTTTTTTTTTCAGAAAAGTTTGTAGAATAATAGTCAGCAGTATAACTTGAACCTGGTATGTTCTGAAAGAAATACAACGCTCAATGAACACCATTGCTAAATATCACCTGCCAATCAGTCAAACATACAATTCGTCGATAACAAAAATTTGATTTCACAATATTTTGTCCTGTGTTAGGACTATTAAAATTCGACTGTGCTAATTATTAAACAATAAACAGTTTATTGCACTGGTTCCGTAACATACTTTTGAACATTAAACAAAAACTCCAGATATTTCATGGTTTTGCGGGTAGCAATTGTATCATCCATACAAACCGTTTTGATAATAATGGAATCATCATTCTAAAATAAGAATTCTACATTTCATTTGTCTCAACCATGCAAATACAAGCTTTAAAGTCATCATAAAAACAAAAATAGGCGATTTTAAACCAAATGGAAGGCTTACAAACTGAAACAACTCAGCATTCCATTTGAAATTAAGAAGTATGTGTGAATTGGAAAAAAATAATAACATTTTGCAAAATTGAAAATCAATAGAGCCACGCTACGCCTCTGCATACAATCAAAATCCATACAACTACATTCTTGACTTATAAATTACGTCAATGACACTTAGGGAAAGAACGTTTATCACAATACTTTCGATTTCGCTTTAGTCCACAGATTGTCAAGCAATACAGATGTCAACGAAAGGTATTTATTTCCATTAAATTAAAGATATTGTTATATTTTTTTTTTTTTTTTTTTTTTTTGGGGAACATTTTTTGTCTTTTTTATTTGATATTTTTTTTTTNATCATCATCATCATCATCATCATCATCATCATCATCATCATCATCATCATCATCATCATCATCATCATCATCATCATCATCATCATCATCATCATCATCATCATCATCATCATCATCATCATCATCATCATCATCATCATCATCATCATCATCATCATCATCATCATCATCATCATCATCATCATCATCATCATCATCATCATCATCATCATCATCATCATCATCATCATCATCATCATCATCATCATCATCATCATCATCATCATCATCATCATCATCATCATCATCATCATCATCATCATCATCATCATCATCATCATCATCATCATCATCATCATCATCATCATCATCATCATCATCATCATCATCATCATCATCATCATCATCATCATCATCATCATCATCATCATCATCATCATCATCATCATCATCATCATCATCATCATCATCATCATCATCATCATCATCATCATCATCATCATCATCATCATCATCATCATCATCATCATCATCATCATCATCATCATCATCATCATCATCATCATCATCATCATCATCATCATCATCATCATCATCATCATCATCATCATCATCATCATCATCATCATCATCATCATCATCATCATCATCATCATCATCATCATCATCATCATCATCATCATCATCATCATCATCATCATCATCATCATCATCATCATCATCATCATCATCATCATCATCATCATCATCATCATCATCATCATCATCATCATCATCATCATCATCATCATCATCATCATCATCATCATCATCATCATCATCATCATCATCATCATCATCATCATCATCATCATCATCATCATCATCATCATCATCATCATCATCATCATCATCATCATCATCATCATCATCATCATCATCATCATCATCATCATCATCATCATCATCATCATCATCATCATCATCATCATCATCATCATCATCATCATCATCATCATCATCATCATCATCATCATCATCATCATCATCATCATCATCATCATCATCATCATCATCATCATCATCATCATCATCATCATCATCATCATCATCATCATCATCATCATCATCATCATCATCATCATCATCATCATCATCATCATCATCATCATCATCATCATCATCATCATCATCATCATCATCATCATCATCATCATCATCATCATCATCATCATCATCATCATCATCATCATCATCATCATCATCATCATCATCATCATCATCATCATCATCATCATCATCATCATCATCATCATCATCATCATCATCATCATCATCATCATCATCATCATCATCATCATCATCATCATCATCATCATCATCATCATCATCATCATCATCATCATCATCATCATCATCATCATCATCATCATCATCATCATCATCATCATCATCATCATCATCATCATCATCATCATCATCATCATCATCATCATCATCATCATCATCATCATCATCATCATCATCATCATCATCATCATCATCATCATCATCATCATCATCATCATCATCATCATCATCATCATCATCATCATCATCATCATCATCATCATCATCATCATCATCATCATCATCATCATCATCATCATCATCATCATCATCATCATCATCATCATCATCATCATCATCATCATCATCATCATCATCATCATCATCATCATCATCATCATCATCATCATCATCATCATCATCATCATCATCATCATCATCATCATCATCATCATCATCATCATCATCATCATCATCATCATCATCATCATCATCATCATCATCATCATCATCATCATCATCATCATCATCATCATCATCATCATCATCATCATCATCATCATCATCATCATCATCATCATCATCATCATCATCATCATCATCATCATCATCATCATCATCATCATCATCATCATCATCATCATCATCATCATCATCATCATCATCATCATCATCATCATCATCATCATCATCATCATCATCATCATCATCATCATCATCATCATCATCATCATCATCATCATCATCATCATCATCATCATCATCATCATCATCATCATCATCATCATCATCATCATCATCATCATCATCATCATCATCATCATCATCATCATCATCATCATCATCATCATCATCATCATCATCATCATCATCATCATCATCATCATCATCATCATCATCATCATCATCATCATCATCATCATCATCATCATCATCATCATCATCATCATCATCATCATCATCATCATCATCATCATCATCATCATCATCATCATCATCATCATCATCATCATCATCATCATCATCATCATCATCATCATCATCATCATCATCATCATCATCATCATCATCATCATCATCATCATCATCATCATCATCATCATCATCATCATCATCATCATCATCATCATCATCATCATCATCATCATCATCATCATCATCATCATCATCATCATCATCATCATCATCATCATCATCATCATCATCATCATCATCATCATCATCATCATCATCATCATCATCATCATCATCATCATCATCATCATCATCATCATCATCATCATCATCATCATCATCATCATCATCATCATCATCATCATCATCATCATCATCATCATCATCATCATCATCATCATCATCATCATCATCATCATCATCATCATCATCATCATCATCATCATCATCATCATCATCATCATCATCATCATCATCATCATCATCATCATCATCATCATCATCATCATCATCATCATCATCATCATCATCATCATCATCATCATCATCATCATCATCATCATCATCATCATCATCATCATCATCATCATCATCATCATCATCATCATCATCATCATCATCATCATCATCATCATCATCATCATCATCATCATCATCATCATCATCATCATCATCATCATCATCATCATCATCATCATCATCATCATCATCATCATCATCATCATCATCATCATCATCATCATCATCATCATCATCATCATCATCATCATCATCATCATCATCATCATCATCATCATCATCATCATCATCATCATCATCATCATCATCATCATCATCATCATCATCATCATCATCATCATCATCATCATCATCATCATCATCATCATCATCATCATCATCATCATCATCATCATCATCATCATCATCATCATCATCATCATCATCATCATCATCATCATCATCATCATCATCATCATCATCATCATCATCATCATCATCATCATCATCATCATCATCATCATCATCATCATCATCATCATCATCATCATCATCATCATCATCATCATCATCATCATCATCATCATCATCATCATCATCATCATCATCATCATCATCATCATCATCATCATCATCATCATCATCATCATCATCATCATCATCATCATCATCATCATCATCATCATCATCATCATCATCATCATCATCATCATCATCATCATCATCATCATCATCATCATCATCATCATCATCATCATCATCATCATCATCATCATCATCATCATCATCATCATCATCATCATCATCATCATCATCATCATCATCATCATCATCATCATCATCATCATCATCATCATCATCATCATCATCATCATCATCATCATCATCATCATCATCATCATCATCATCATCATCATCATCATCATCATCATCATCATCATCATCATCATCATCATCATCATCATCATCATCATCATCATCATCATCATCATCATCATCATCATCATCATCATCATCATCATCATCATCATCATCATCATCATCGTCATCATCATCATCATCATCATCATCATCATCATCATCATCATCATCATCATCATCGTCATCATCATCATCATCATCATCATCATCATCATCATCATCATCATCATCATCATCATTATCATCATCAGCATCATCATCATCATCATCATCATCATCATTATTATTATAATCATCATCATCATCATCATGATTGTGTTCCTCGTTTAAAAAAAGAGATTTAAATAATGAAATACGACATATATTGTCATTCAATATTTTATGTATCAGATTGTACATGCTGTCATTAATATTGAATGCTTTCACAACATAAACAACATCACGTAGATATGTGAACAATCACCCGTTTACATTGCCATTGCAGACATCTTAAGTGTGTTAAATTATGTTGAGTAGCAACAACTTATAGTAGTGTGTGACGTTATATTGGATTTAACACATTTCTAAATACTGACATGGATCTTAGATCCTAGAATTTTAGTATTTTCATTATTTTTTATACCGTGCATTAGCATTTATAGGAATACTTCATTATGCAGTGTTTACGTTTACACAGACTTAACAATACCTCTTTGAATTTTTAAACACATAAATAGTAAAATCTCAAAAGGGTCGTATGATCACCTGAAAATTGTAATACTTGTTTATTCACCCTCTACATACTACAGAAGGAAGTTTTAAATACCAAGTCATGCCCGCCCACTTCAACCACTTCTTGAAAACCGTCGTGTTCTTCATAACAAGGAAGATTATAGACAGCTGGTCTATTGATAGTAAGAAGTGTTCAATCCAAACTAACTGATATCGGAAGCATATACACAACAAGAACAATACCAGCATTGTAATAATGCCGTTGAATATGTATTTTTCTTTTTTCTTTGAAAACCTCTGTTTGGTTAATTATGTTTTAAGAAAATCCAATAGGTACAATTATTATGGTAACGCAGTTTGAAACACTCCCCAGCCGACGATAAGAAACGTAATTTTAGTTGACTGCCATGTATATTCTAGCCACATGCTTAATGTTTATTGGATGGGCTTTGTCCCCCCCCCCAAAAACAAAAACCTTCGTGACAAGAAGAACTTGTATATCACTGCTTACAAATGTGTTAGCATTTTATTTCAATGCATGTTTTATCTCGATACAAGAAGTTAATTCCTCTATTCGTTATTAAACTTGCTAACACATTCAGGTTGGTCCAAATTAAACCAGCATTATCAGGCTCACCATTCAGCTTTATATTACAGTATAATTATAAGATATGCATTTAGCAAAACTCAGAATAGTAAATTCTTTTACAAACTCTGGTTTATTCAAATAACAAGCAAAAGGTATACACGTTTGATGCTATAAAATTGTCCGCCTTCAAGGGGCTCATTACTTCTAATGACACACACAGCAAGGCTAAGCAGATCTCAGTGACAGTACAGGTCAAGTGTGGAAAATGATTGTTTTGCTGACATCTTACTCTGAAAAGACTAAATATAAACAGTAGTCCCGTTTCAGGTTTCCCGACCTAGTTTACATTTTAAGATCAACGTCTTACAATGTTAAGTCTATAATAACAAGCAGTTGAAATATGGGCATATTTGTAAATAAGTAAAGGATATAGACTTGTATATGGCGTTTGGAAAATAGGGCATACTATAAGAGCGCTCTGGCTAGTGTATTATGATTGGGCGCGTGAGCTGTTTGATAAGTGTTTGTATAACTTTGTTCAACATGATTGGACCTTCAAACATCTTTGCTGGGTAACAAGCTTACGGAGACAATTTGTGACTTTCAAAAAAACATATTTGCGAAGTAAAATCTTAGCAATGTATTTTCTGGTTTCTAACCTTTCCACAACGCTTAGGGTAACACGGTTTAGAACGACCCTAGCGATACGTGCTAATGTTATTTTTCCAAAATATAAAAACATATTAAAATATTAGACACACACATTTAACTAAAAATAATAATAAATCAAGTATTGTTGTTTGTCAATTAATAATATGTCCAAAATATTGTCTGAACAAACGCCCCAGCATTTTTAATAGTGTGCTCGAACACAGAACATGCAATGTAAAGATTTAACATTCTTTCAATAGATTGATTTACAAAAGAAACAATGAAGCTCTGAAAATGAGTTATGTCAAATATCATGCAATAGCCAACAACTGTAGAGCCTTCAGCGCTTTGATTGACTATGGGTCTACTTGTCATCTGCTTCATTAATCTATGCCTGCACATTAAGATTACATTTTTGTATGTGTGTCTGTTCTTCTCCAAATATTTCAAAGCAAGCAAATGTCTGGTGAAAATACATGTTCAGTATCAAGCAGCTATGACAGCGAGGACAAAAAAGCTGACAAAACTTCCTGGCCCTCTCATTGTTTTATATGAAAAGTGAATTACTCAAAAAATGCAGTAAAGACAAATACATAATACATTCTTAAATATGTATGTTTTATAAGACATTAATGAAGTAATACACAATTATATTTTTGAAGCATTTTATAAAACAAATTCATAAAAAAATAACAATCACATTATGCTTTGGACCCCCATTTTTGCAGACAACACCCTGGAAATTATTGACCCCAGTCCTGGGTACACCTAAATTTCATATGAATATTAAACGATGTCCTAGGTACAAAGTCAAGGTCACTTTTCAAGACAAAATGCAAACACTATCCATTTCAAGAACCAGGA
This sequence comes from Dreissena rostriformis, assembly GCA_007657795.1. Taxonomy (NCBI): domain Eukaryota; kingdom Metazoa; phylum Mollusca; class Bivalvia; order Myida; family Dreissenidae; genus Dreissena; species Dreissena rostriformis. Next base: position 14,950 of record VMBQ01004561.1, read on the forward strand.
CCCTAGTTCCAAGATAAATGTCACAGTTCAAAGACATATGTAAAATGTATGAGAAACCAACACATACAACTTTGTCCATCGAATAAGTTTTGCAAGTATGGACAGAATGTTAAATACCTCAATGCTTTAAACGCATTAATTATAATGTATTGTTTGACAATTATTCTTCACGAGACCCACAGTCCAATATCAAAGTCACAATTCAAGTTCAAAAGTGAAAGCCTTTCCCAGCTGGCATTAATTTAAAATTAAATGTACCATTCATGTTAAACTTGGCATTTATTTGTACTATAAGTTCGAAACTAGCTGCATTTAATACGTCCGTGCTTGAAGTCAGTCTAAATTAGCATTACAATTAATGCACTGTTCGCCATATATTCTTTAAAATAGGTTTAACGTAACCGGAAACTGTACTTGTTCTCAAGTGACACTTAACATAGTGCCGCTGTTCACCGGTAACACATTATAATGAAGATGTGTTCGCTTACTGCCGTAATCTAAGAATAGCGATTAAGTTTCTGGTTNAAAACGCCCCAGCATTTTTAATAGTGTGCTCGAACACAGAACATGCAATGTTAAGGTTTAACATTCTTTCAATAGATTAATTTACAAAAGAAATAAGTAATCTCTGAAAATGAGTAATGTCAAATATCATGCAATAGCGAACAACTGTAGTGCCTTCACCGCTTTGATTGACTATGGGTCTACTTGTCATCTGCTTCATAAATTTATGCCTGGACATTAAGATAACATTTTTGTATGTGTGTCTGTTCTTCTCCAAATATTTCAAAGCAAGCAAATTTCTGGTGAAAATACATGCTCAGTATCAAGCAGCTATGACAGCGAGGACAAAAAAGCTGACAACACTTCCTGGCCCTCTCATTGTTTTAGATGAAAAGTAAATTACTCAAAGAATGCAGTAAAGACAAACACATAATACATTCTTAAACATGTTTTATAAGACATTAATGAAGTAAAAAACAATTATATTGTTGAGGCATTTTATAAAACAAATTTATAGAAAAATAACAATCACATTATGCTTTGGATCCCCATTTTTGCATACAGCACCCTGAAAATTATTGACCACACACCTGGGTACACCTAAATTTTATATGAATATTAAACGATGTCCTATGTACAAAGTCAAGGTCACTTATCAAGACAAAAGGCAAACACTATCCATTTCAAGAACCAGGACCCAAGTTCCAAAATTAAGGTCACAGTTCAAAGACATATGTACAATATATGAGAAACTAACACATACAACTTTGTCCATCGAATGAGTTTTGCAAGTATGGACAGAATGTTAAATACCTAAATGCTTTAAACGCATTAATTATAATGTATTGTTTGACAATTATTCTTCACAAGACCCACAGTCCGATATCAAAGACACAATTCAAGTTCAAAGGTGAAAGCATTTCCCAGCTGGGATTAATTTAAAATTAAATGTACCATTCATGTTAAACCTGGCATTTATTTGTACTATATGTTCGAAACTAGCTGTATTTAATACGTCCGTGCTTAAAGTCAGTCTAAATTGGCATTATAATTAATGCACTGTTCGCAATACATTCTTTAAAATAGGTTTAACGTAACCGGAAACTGTACTTGTTCTCAAGTGACACTTAACATAGTGCCGCTGTTCACCGGTAACACATTATTATGAAGATGTGTTCGCCTACTGCCGTAATCTAAGAATAGCGATTCAGTTTCTGCTTAGATTTCGCATACTTACATTTTTTGTATAATGTGTTTTGTATCCTTCAAAATGTTCAGATTAGAAGTAACAGTTTGATACCAATTGTTTTCTCATTCTTTGTTGAGTTTAAGCGATTCGAAATAATTGTTAATTAATATAACCCATAGACATAATTGTTTTTCATACATTTAAATGATGAACTTCTGTCGAATAGCTAACTCAAAAAAGTGGTGTACATTATTACGGTGTTATCAATAGTTATAACGAATGTAGTCAGCTCCAAAACGTGGACAAATTGTTTAAGCGGTTATCTTGTACGACTTTTAACTGTATCAATCAATGCATTGTACAGCAAAACGTTTATCCAACCATAGATAACACAACGCATGTATAGTTGGACAGTTGGGAGTTTTTTTTAAAGGAACAGAAAGTCATTGATGTGTTGTACAAAGGTACGTTATATAATGTTATTCTTTGTATTGTACACAACTAATCGAAAATTGCATAAATATCATCAATTGCGTTATTGATGTTTATGTAAATGTCTTAATGAAACAGACAGTTCCATATTAAGTGGTACATGTATGTTCTGATCGATATACATTGCTACGTTTTTTAAAGAAACTATTATAATCGATGTTCGTTTCTGGATATTTTGCTGCTTAATGATATCCTCGTCTGATTGAGATGTTCACAAACAGATGTTCATATTTAGAATAATGACAATTTATTTCTTTAGTAAAACAATTAACAATTTCACATAATGAAATTTATCAAAATATGAATATTGCTCATAACATATATGTACAAAATCGAAATATAGCAGACTTTATGACTGAGGATAAGTACGTTTTTAGTAAATCTGCAGTTAATATGTCATTAAGAAGCGTTAAAGCCCCATTAACGCTCAAAATCAACGAATATTTCGTAAACTATTTCATAAAATAAAGTTACCCAATATACAAATCAGTGTTCCTTATAGCGATAGCCAAAATTTCAACGTTTGGTTTTGTAAAATAGATTTTACAAGAAACAACTTTTTATTTTTTATTTTGTGTGGTATATTATATTCCATTTTAATTCCCCGCAACGATATTTATGCATAAGACACACAAACACTCATTTGGTCCACAAACATGTGTTGAATATATTGTACCACAAACAATTAAAAAAAGAGAATTTTGTATCTATGTTACAAGACCACATCTAGCGTTGAAATGAGTGTTACTCGTGTAACATCGCGTCTTTCTAGCTACACATATATTTAAACAGGCATGTTCAGGTGACACACCAAAGAGGATTTGATAATATATGAGAGGTATCGCGTTTGTGTTGGTATTAAAATGCTCCATTTCGTAAACTGTTAAAGCATTTGACCTTGAACCACTGTTACGAATTTTATCTGCACCAAACCCTCAGCTTCATTAATAATATTTTGATATATCGAGTAACTTTGAATGAGGCCGCGCTACTCCTTTGATAAAATCTTAATTTATACCGAAGCGATCTTTCTAATATGTATGGCTTTGTACCATGGTGACTATCTTAATTCATGACGTATGGATTGCTTTAATGGAAACACACGAACAAAACTATTCCGAACTACTTTCGATTAAGCTTAAGAAAACATTGATTCTGAAGTGGCACATATGCTAACAAAAGGTATCTATTTTAAGTACATTAAATTTGTTATTTTTATTAGTATGATATCCTTATGATACATTATGACCAATACAATCATAAAGTAGATCTAAGACTACAAGTTGAAAAATTGGCATTGCGAAATGTATTTTGTAATCATTTACCATGCAGTAACTATTGTCGTTTATATCGCTTGAATACAAGTCTATTGTAGTACTCAGATTACATACTGATACAGATGTTCATTATCACCATCATCATCATTATCATCAACATCATGGTAATCATCATCATCATCATCATCATTATCATTTATAACTGTATACGAATGGATTCTCCAAACAAAGCTCGAAGATTCTATATCAACTTCACTATGATCATTATCGACAATTTCATCATAAACATGATTATCATTATTTAAAAAGGTATCATTTCGTGTTGTTATTATGTTCATCTCATTTAAGCAAAACGTCCTCGTGATGTGCTATTGTAATCGCCTTTGATCGTCGATCGTCGTCGTCATCCCTCGTGTAGCCGCATGTATTGGCCAATATTTATGAGTCCCAATTATATCTCGGCTCTGTATGAAATTGGGCAACGATGGGTCAAAAAACTAGTTCCATATTTCTTGTGTGAAACCTAGTGAACAGTTCCTGCTCAGAATATTAAACAAAATGGGGGTGGGATAAGTGAACGCATTATGTCCTTTTGTCCTCTTGTTTATTATACAAATATTCTTCTCCTTTTTTATCTGTAAATCGTAAAGCTCATATATGTTAAACCTAACTAAATTCCATCCAAGTCACTATTTTATTGCCTCTCGTCTCGTTTTGACCTAGGATTTCGATCATGTTATCTGGTGCCCAAGCGCCCCCGTGCCCGGCGTACTACTTAAATCGCCTGTCTCTTTACGTCGTAAACGTACACGATATTTTCAGTTATAACATTATCGTATTTCGTTGTGGCGTTATTAACAACCGTTTCCGTATCTCGCGTCGGTGAATGTTTACCCTTTCAGAACAGTCTTCTTGTACCTTTCACGACTGTTTTATCAAGTTTAAAAAAATTGTAATCACATTAAATCAACTGTTTGTTAAGCCCCCTTCCCCCAAGCAAGGCATATTTACGTAGCTATCTACAATAACGTTTGACCTAGATGTTTTGCAACATTTATGTAGCGATACAATTGAATGCCAATCGATTTGAGCTAATTGTTTAAATGTATCGAATGTAACATTACTTAGGTAATTGTTTAACTTATAAGTGCACCATACGTTTTGATTAATAAAATGGGCATATATATTTAAAAAGGCGTCTTAAAAAAGTTAGTGCATATCCGCAACCTTCACAATAGACCTGAACATAATTATAGATCATTGTTCTCATGTAATGCTTTTATCAGAATCTTCTGTGCATTCATGTAACGAATTGTCATAACGTATTTTAATAAGCCAGTATACAGGTACGCGGAGCGAATAACATTGATAACGCTAAAAAAGAGGATTAAGTCGATCATAGCTTACTCTGTCAGCATTAATATTGTTTTTGAATGTAAGAATACAGTAAATTGTTATACTTTTAAAAAGATATAAGCAAATAGTCGAATAAAAAAATAATTTATTTTATATTAACGTGTTTGTTGTTTCTATTGGTGAAAACCGTCGTGTTCGGTCTGGCAGGTTAATTGATCATTGTAAAAATAGCGTTCAGTAACGTTTATACTTACAAACACTGAACAATGAGCGTATCAATAATACACAAACCGAGAATTTCAGTAAATAGTGAAGATTTAATGTATAAATGACTGTCAATACAGATGTATATTTAATTTTGGTTGTCTTTCATTAAGAATATGTAATCATGGCAATCGTCTTTTAGGCGTTCCATTGGGTGTCATTTAGATTTATAGAATGTCATGTTATCTATTTGTGTAGCACGAATACACCTTTGAAATACTAATAACGGTATTGTATAATTATATAGTATATTCTGCGGTTGGAGTCGTCGCGTTACCAATATACTTGGTTTTCTTATATTATACTGGGTGCATGCCCTCTTAATACTCAATGTAAACACCGATTCTTTTTTATAAAGATAATGTGTAATGTTCATTATAGATTCAAATCAATGCAATTTAGATTAGATCAATAGTTTGTAGTTTTGCTAATAAACGTCTTCGATGTCAGATTGGTTAACTGTATGTGGGTAGGGAAAGACCTATAATGATACTTTGTCTTTAAAAGAGAATCGCTCGTACATGTGGATAACATGTTGAAACAAATTAAAGATTAACACATGTAACATTGACAATATCAACACAGTTGGTGGTTAATTTGAAATAGTGACAGGAAACTTAATTTGCATCGACTTGTTTGTATAATTTATGAATGCGAGTAACGTAATTAAGAACTATCCTGAAGCGAACACAAGAGATAAACTATCAAATTACTATGAGTATTTTCAGTTTGAGTTAACTGTATGAATTAATATAAAAGTATACACGCCGACTTTTTCCAATAAGGTTATGTAATGCATGTATGCACAGCGTTATTCACCGAATTAGCAATATAAACATGCTTTGTACACTATTTATTCTCATATCATTGTAATTGGTACTTCATTCAAATGTTTGAACACAACCATATGATAAAATCATTCCTGCTATATTCAAGCTGGACAAAATGGAAGATGAACATGATACGACCAACAGGACGGTTGATTGTATGTCGCCTATACTGGCATTGCCTCGGGAAACAGGAACAAAGAATAAGGTTTGTGATGGATCCACGAAAACATTGTTTCTCTTTCTTGCAATACAGCAGGTTATATTACATTCTATAACAGGTTATTTGTTCAACAACAAATTATGGACTAAGCCGATGTGTTTAACAATTAAGTTCCGAAGATCAAAGACGTTATGCGCGTGTTTTATTGCGCGATAACGAATATGTGACACTTAATCAATGAGTTTCTACCTGATGTAGTCAAGTGAAACTTAAAACGCATAATTACAATTGATAATAAACCAATGACCACGCCTGGTAAACTTATTTTTAATGTTCGTCTAGAAAATGGTGTCCATGTATTTATCCATTAAAACGAAGTAATTAAGAATTGTTATATATTTTGACACAATTAAAACGTATATACTGTATAGACGGATTAAACATGTTCATACAAGTACATGGTTTGATTGGTAAGCATAGTTTACACTTCTTCATTACTTTTAATTTGTACTTATATGTTTATTCAAGGTACGTGTTTCCAGTTCAAAATTCCATCTTTGTGGCAGTATCAATCTGGATCAATCGAGGCGGTCGAACAACAGAAAGGATCATCATCTTGTCGCAAACTTGATGGTAAAGAGCGATTGTTTGTTTCACTATTAAAATTCATAATATATCTCAACTATAACGCGTTCCAAATGCACTTATTGATGCGTGAAAAATATGTGTATTTAATATTTATAACGAATTCGTGTCATTATACTTATAACAACTTGAGTCGTCTTAGTTATGTTTTGAAGACGTATTGGTGCGCTTATCAGTATTTGTGTTTAAACATGTATTACCCGGAGGATTGTAATGTCACTAAGTATTTTATTAACGATCAATCAATTATTTACAATTTTGTAAAAGTCTAAAATTGTGGAACTCATGATTTGTACACATCCGATCTACGGACTGACACACTCATACAAGCTGTTAACTAATTTATAATCAGTTTTGATGAGCGAATTTACATTTAGCGAATAAAACACACAAAAACAATAGTTATTGTGTGGTGTAAATGACGCAACACATGTTGAAAGTGATTTTGAGTGTTAACAGTTATTTGGCTTTTTTTTTTACAGATTTAATGTCATACAATTAATTAACCTTAAACAAAATACAGAAAGGGTATCTTCACCATGACTTGGACCCTTATTGTCCTAATAACGAGCATTTTGCTCCAACGTCACGAACATCTTATAGCGTATTTTAGTTAATGTTAATGATCCCCATGAAACAAGATAATAAATGTAAACAACAGAAACACTCCAGATTGTTCCAACGTTTCGTGTTTGTAACGCATTATAATTGCAATTATTTCAAATAATGTCTAATTCTTTAACAAATCTGTATTGTGCGTATATGGCTATGTATGTTGTGTTATTTCGCTCCACGTACAATATTCTTGCTTTCTTTAGATTTTGTTACAGAAAGTTAAAAAAAAAAGTAAATTCTTCAATTTGTGAAACAGACCCTTTATATCATGCTAAGAAATACATAGGTATACATTTCGATGTGTGTATTTAAACCACGACTCGATTAGTAAATTCAAATGTTAAACGACAATGATTATTTTGTTAAAAAAAAAGACAATTAACAGATTAATGAGTGTATCTGTGTTTTTTTCATCTGAATAGTGTACTCATATTTTTATAACACTGATGGTGATTTAACAATTACAACAACACAACGCTGATTGAATAGTTTCACATCTAGATTCCAGAGTACTTCCCAGCATTATCTTTCCGGATATCGGAAGCACTGGATATTATTGGAGCCGGAAAATACACTGTAATGGAGCGAAGAGAAACATATATAAGGAGAGAGCGCACGATGGCGATGTGCGGAAAACTAAGTGGTATCAATGATGAATATTTTCATTTCGGGAGTCAGTCGGAAGGCACTACCACTCCCGGTCTCATGTCTGATATTGATTTTCTAATTAGTGACCACACTAAGAACATTATGACAGACTGGAGAGACTGGGAGGCTGGGGCGGTGAACCTTCTGATGCTGCGTGACGACATCAATCCACCGCAACAATACTTGCTACAGTTCATCAAGAAAGACACACCGGAAGCGGCTGCCAGTATTGACGACGAAAGGTTTGTGAAGAAAGATTCTGGGCAAGTACTGCTCAGCTCAGAACGATGGAAACAGACATTAGAGCACATTTACGCAGATTTAGATTTTGTTGTAACCAAACATGGACCCTCAGTGAGTTATTTGCCCAACTGGGATATTGTACTTGCATTTCACGTCTGTAAACCTCTTCCTGAAATACAACAATGGATAGACAGGTGCAATTGTAGGCACTGGCCGCCTGCCCAATTACTGGAGGCTGCACGGGTAGCTCCGTGTTTCCTGGTACCTGCTGGTCACCCGGACAGTGATTACACGCGCGAAGAATGGCGGCTGTCTCCGAACCTCATAGAACGAATGCTCATGTTTAGTTTTAATATGACACAAATAAAATGTTACATAGTTCTAAAACTAATTAAAACATCCTTATTTAATAAAATGGTTGGGGATTTTACCACAAGTTTCCATTGTAAAACTATAATGTTCTACACCATAGAGAGAACACACTCATCTATGTGGAAGGATCATAACCTTATGTTTCTTCTTGTATTATGTTTACAAGTATTAAGAAAGTGGCTGCGATTGGGAATCTTCCCTCATTATATCATCATCGGAGTGAATTTGTTCGATGGAAAACTGTCTATGGTGCAACAGAGACGCCTTTTACAATACGTGGACTACTTGCTTAAGAGCGACTTACAAGATGTATTTTATATAGGTATAGATAAATTAGGGTATCGGTTACAAGTTTGTGATATACGGCGAATCGGACAAGCTGGTGATGAAGAACTGGGATCGGTATGCTTACGTCACAACATCAGTTTATTGCTGAAGTTCGAGCGCTTTGAAAGGTTTCTTGTGTACTTACGATATATAACAAATAAGATACACACTTCGAATAGAACCTTTCAGCAAGATATAACACATAAATTACTCACCCTTTTCGAATACTCAAAGAATGCAAAATGGAAAACCGTTGCATTAGATTTTTTGTATCACCTGTACGCATTACATAATTCAATACAATCATCTAAGTGTTTGCGACTACGAAATCCTGCTTTCAGCGACATTTTAAGGCGTTTCCAATATTCTTTAAACACGGATGTAGCTTCGAGTCGTTTAAAGTTGGCTTCTACTTTATACTGCTTTGGACATCTTCACGCGACAGTTAGAGTGCTGGAAGACGTTGCGAAGAGATATCATCGCAATGTCAAGGCTGTGTGTGGATGTAGAATTATTAAAGGAGACAGTGATCTCGAGGTGTTTGCTAACATGATAGCAGATAACTGCGACAAAGTACTCAGTGAACCGCCATTCGCATTTTGTGTCAGATTTGTTCGACAAGACATGTATTGTGCTCCATACATCTTGCTTTTTGAAATGAATCGCGGTATAACTGAAGAGGAAGTTGCACAGAGAGCAAACAGTGAAAAACAGTGGATGAACAACGCTGAGGTGGATGCTCGTCCTTTACTCTACTATCTACAGTATCTCACATATGGAGGACTCGGTGAACGCGACAAACAGCTACATGCATTTGAAATACTAGAGTCTTACATATTTGATCCAAGAAATAAGATCAACATGTATCACATCGAGACAGCGCTTAACTTGATTGGTCACTGCTACGAAATGGAAGAAAACTATGAAAGGGCGTTACATTACTACGATGAGTCGTTGCGTTTCAAAGATACGAACAATGCTGCAAACTGGCATCTGCAGCGTGTGCAGCGGCTTATATGTAATTTATAGTGCAAATTAAAACGTTTTAGTGTGCACAATGAACTATAGAAGTTTGTTTTAAGATACACACTAGGTTATCAATTAGTTCTCTAAGTTAAACATTTTAATTGTATGTTAAGCAGCACATTTACCATGCACATACTAAGTGCATGATTATTATAAGATATTAACATCGTGCGCGTTATTTGTTTTTGTTTGCAATATAATTGGTATGGAATTTATATTAGTTGACTGAAGGAGGAAGCGTACACAGCAGCAGAATATTCGAGCGCGCTGTCATTGAACAACTCTCGTTTAAAATATAATACAATTAATGTGTAACTACATTTACGTGTTTAATTCATTTTTATAATGTATAAGCATTCTAAATCGAAATTAGAAACTATATTATATCACAAAGGTAGATGTTTTTATCTTTAAATACTATCGTTGATATGTCATAGATTTGTTCACCTATTTTCGACGTTGAAATATTTTTAAATAATCATATAAGCACGAACAAAATGTTTGTTTTTTTTAATTCGATTTTTTTTATTTCCATCGTTAACACGATATATTTTTGCATCTAACATATAATGTTAAACATAACTTAACAGAGTATATCTTTTTAACATTATTTCGATATTAGTTATGGTACATAGCATCTATACAAAGTATGTTTGGTGTGAATACAATATGTTTAAAACAGTGTCAATTTCAAACATGGTTTAACTGTATACTAATACGGAATAGCATTACTCAAGTACATACACATGTGGGGAAAAGCAAACACACACAAATTAAAAAAGGGAAAAGTGTATGTTGCTTTAAAGTAAGTGAACCTATGTTACAAAGTATATTTAAAGGTTTGTTTTTGAGGTACGTCTACTAATTGAGCATAATAAGCGCCCAGCGAATATAACATATATGTATTGTAATTTGTGTAGATGCGATTAATTCCTCGAGATTAATTCTATTATGAAAATGACATAAAAACATATATTTGTGGTGTATTTTTTTTTTCTTTTTGCATTTAAAGATAAAGCAGTTTTCCAATAATACACAGCGTTTATAATGTGTGCATTGTTGGAATCAGCTATGACCATATTGCAGAATGATATAATTGCTTAATTTATTTAAATGTTTTCCAACGTGTCTAATTTTTTTTAAATAATGTTTTTGATATCCATCCACAACTTTTGAATGAAATGACAATCCCAGTATACGTGAGTATTATTATCTGACTGCATATAACAACAATCACTTAATGTTAACGGAACAATTATGCATTTATGGAGGTAGTTATTGTTTAGTAAAATTAGCATGAGGTATCTTTATTGGAAGTTTCTGGTCAGTAAGCGTGCCTTTCCAATTATCAAATTGAATGAACTCTTCGGGTTTGTGTTTAGTATAAGTGATTTACAAACTAGTTTGCATGCTTTCGTTTGTTTTGTTATTTTGTTAAGCATGTATTTCGATGTGGTATAAATGATATCGTACTCGTTGAGTTTATTTTTCCATTCAACAGGTATGCTTTTGACAATTGTATGGTATTTTATAAAGTCTGCTTTATCTTTTTCATAAAGATTTATCACATATTGAAAACTCTTAAATGCTCTTTTCCTGAAATCATATATATGTACAATTAAGTTGTTTCTGTAAAGGTATTTCATCTTCATCCAGGGAAATAATGAGCAATCCACCCAGTATGTTTTTTTTAAGTCTGAGTTTAGGTTAAAGTCGTTTACTTCTTTTTCATGATAATTTGATTTTAAAATCAACATTCCGCCATAATTGTTTAGCATAGTGGTGTATATTCTAATCATTTTTGAATCTGGTTGTAATATAAAACTTTTTATCCAACTGGCTTTGAGGGATGGTAAGAAAAGGTCAATATCTAACATTTTTAAACCACCTTCGGCATAATCTTGTGTGATTCGCCTTCTGGAAATTTTATCTGGTGTTTCGTCCCACAAAAATGTGTAACATAGCGATTTTATGTTTGAGATTATGTCTTGAGATGTATTTGGTAAAACTGTTAATGGATATACAAGCTTGGGTATTACGAAGGTTTTTAAAACTGTACTTTATTCCAATTAACGCTAGCTTCCACCGCTTCCATTTATCTAAGCAAGTTTTAAAAGCATGAATTTTTCCAGGAATATTTAATGACATTATTTCTACTGGTTCGTTGCTAAATTCTTTCCCTAAAGTTGAGGCATGGTTGGAGCTCCAGATGATTTCTTTTGTGTTTACAAAATTCAATTTGGCTATTTTTAAGTGCTCCTAGCTTAAGGATTTTACATTTATGTTTCGAATGATGTTTGAGAACCGTCTAGTATAAAAGAGGCGTCATCAGCAAAAAGCGACTGTTAAAGTTCTACATTAATCATTGTTATTCATTTGACTTGTGTGCTAAGTTCAATGTTTATCGACATCAATTCAATGCAAATAAACCAAAGGTAAGGCAACTAAGGTCATCCTTGTCTGACCCCTCTTTTTATACTGAAAAAATCTGAAAAATGACCATTATTTGTTACGCGTGATGTTGCATCTAGGTAGTAAAGTGATTATGGTTTGTTTTTGCAATTCTGTAAGGTTATTGTCGTCTAAAGATTAATTAAGAGAATCAGCAACATATTGCTCAATATCTGTCCAAACTATTTTATGAAATTATGCAGATATACCATCTGATCCTGGACTTTTATCGTTTTCATGTCTAGCAATGCTTTAGCGCATTCATGCTCTGATAGGTATTTTTGTTCATTTTGTGTTTTTTTCTGGGCTGTAAGATTTGAAATATTCTATTTTAAAATAATAACAAGAACAAAAGTTGAATACACAAGTTTTTCTCAACCGGGACCAGGGGCCATTAGGAGCAAAAGCTTACGAGCTACCACTTTACCAATGAGGCTTTCGACATAACCACACTATGTTACTAGTTCAAATTTCAATTTAAAGCATTATTCAGGTTTAATAATTTTACCAATTTTCGATCGATGATTATCGATAAGTGTTCATTTGCTTGTTTGAACATACTTTTTTGCATCCTTTTTTTAAATTAATGATGTTTTTTAATTGTATTTGTTCCAAACCATGAAAGTGTCCCTTTAAACAAGTCGGGCTAAAGCGCTCGTGGTTGAATTCCTACGCATCAGAACTCCAAATCGTTGACCCATAAACAATAATCATCGAATAATATTCCTTAACTATCATCAGTGATTCTGAAATGTGATAACATATCAGTCGAGTAATCGACTTTGTTAAAATTTCGAATGTAAAATGAATACATTTATTTTATTTCAATGCAAAAAAGTATCTTATTTGAGTGTAAACACAATGTGATCAATTGAAGCAGGGTGAATACTCCAAACATATTAAAGTGGCGTTGGATTACTGCGAAGAGTCTATCACAATGTTCTACATTATAGAAATAGTACGCGCATTCCGCTGTTAATTGCACAAAATATAACGTTAATAAGACTTTCCAACACTCTATTATTTTATATAACATACTGTTTGTGAAAACTAACCAAATATTAAAATTGACGTATGACTTCCACTAGGACTCTTTGCAATGGTATGAAACAAATTAGGCTAGTAACTGGTATTTACGTCTTTCTCTGCGTCTTATAAGTGATTAAGAAAATAACACAAAGTATGTTATATGCAACCGGTCAACTTTAAACATATGAATATTTTATTTAGTTAAATAATTGTCTTAGTGACCGGTCAGTTTGCTAAGTTTAATATCTCATTTTAAATATTTCGCGAAAACGGCAAGCTATATTCATTGTACATGTATACAATTACCATGTGTGTAGCAATGAAGACACAATGCGTAACACTGTTTTGAAAGTTTAACCTGTTATGTATCAGTTTCATTTGTTTTTCTCATCAGTCATTTAATTATTTCGCACCGCACAATCTTTACCTTGTTCTTCAAACAATCTAAGTCAGCTAGAAAATTGAAATGCTTGTTCACTATAGAGCTATGCGAGTTAGCAGATCAATATCACAATATCGTCTTAACATGTTAATCAGCTTTTTTACGGTTAAGGCGAACAGTGTTATTCATTTAAAATTACTTGTTACAATATATGTTAACTTTTTTACTCGAAAGCAATACTATGGATATTGTGTCGATATGATGAACAGAATGTCAACGATTATTTTTTTAAAGACCGATACGATCAGCTGAAATTGAAATTAAAAGTCATACAGTGTTATTACATATTAGAATGTAACATGCATGTTAAGATTATTCATGTTGAAATCGGTTTAAATAACTTTATATATTATATTTACATTCATTCAAATATTAAATTTGCATTCATTCACAAACATGTGTTCATTTACGAAAACTATTTGATGTTGCGACCATCTTGGCTTTGCTAGATATCCAGGATGTTTGAGATTAGTATCATGCTCATTTCTGTATTGTTTAAAACATTGTATGTTTATAATTACTATAAATAAAATAGTGTAGCATGTAAACATTTAATTGTTGTCGCGAACCAACATATTAAAACAATTAGCATTTTTGTTAAAACATGGCTTGCGAGAGATAAAGGAAGCGTCGCATTATTTGATCGTTTTGGCTCAGCCAAACTCAATAAAATCATAAATCTATATGCAAAGAATGAGACGATTATCTCAGATTGTTTAAATCCGATAATTAAGTTCATGTTTATTTGTGTATACTGTATCGACACATTTCGTGTGAAATCCGAATATGTGTATTTGTTGACAACACCTAATCTACTAGACTGCTTTCGAATATGTGTGTGCACAATACGACTTCATATTTTATCTTTAACATTATACACGATTTTTTGATATCGGATATAATGAACAAATTATAATGTATTATATGAAACATCAATGTCTTAGACAACACCACTTAAACTCACACAATACATTATACCTTTGATCCCCTAGTTAGTGTGTGTACTGAAATGTAATTCCATACCACACTATTAACCTTATTGCACTGTTTACTATATTGAAAAAGTGTGAAAAGTATGTTTACAAAAAAATGCACTGACACCTTGAAGTTCATGTAGTGAGTCCTAACTAGGGATGGCGTCTTTATAGCAACACACATATATTTAAACACCTACTTGGCATGTTCAAGTGAAACACTCAGAAGGATTTTATAATATATATCAGGTATAGCGTTTGTGTTGGTATTAAAATGTTCAATTTTGGCACCTGTAAAATAGTTTGCATTTTAACCATTTTTAAGAATGTGGCTGCCTCTTATCCTCAGCTTATTTTACAATATTTTAATATTTTGAGTAGCGCTGAATAAGCCGCGCTACGCCTCTGCATGAAATATAAATCCATTCAATGTACATTCATGACTCAATAGAAAACCCGAAAAAAAACATATAACACACTACTTTCGATGTCGGTATAGTTCGCTTTAGTAGACAGAAAACACACTATTTTCCATTTCGCTTAAGTTCGTTTTAGTCGACACAGGAACCTACTACTTTCGATTCGTTATAGTTCGCTTTAGTAGACACAGAAACACAATACTTTCGATTTCGCTAAAGTTCGCGTTAGAAGACACAGATTGTCAAGTAACACAGATTTGAATGAAAGGTATTTATTTTAATTAGAGTAGATATATAATTATTATAAAATAGTATAATAATAAGTCAAGAAAAAAACAATCAGTAAGTACAACTAAGACTTCATTTTGGAAAAGTGTTCAATTTGTTTTATTTCTGAAATATATTCTGTTTTCTTTCAAAATACAATTGTTTCGTCATTTTAACGCTTAAATATGTAAAATAAGTATATTATAAAATACATGTACACTAGTAACTATACAAGCTGATTGAAGTACTCAGATTATATGATGTAACAGTCGTTAATCTGTTTAATAATCAGTTTTAGTTTATTGCGTCCAATCATGTTATTGTTTGATGCAAGCCCGTGTAAAATTAGACAATTCGAGCTTATAATAATTATATCGTCATCATCATTATCAATATTATCATCATTAGGTGTTCTAAAATGGATACTCCAACCAAAGTTCGCAATGTTCTATTTCTTAATCGATCATTTTGTATCAAAAAAAACATTTTAGAAAATCTGACTTTAAAATAATGAAATGAATTGTGAAATTCTTTAAATGTAATCACTGCTTTTACTAACAAAATAAATACATGAAAAGACGTGTTTTGCATCGACCGTTTAAAGAAAGAAACAAAATTCCCCACGGGCGACCGCAATGTCCCGGATCCCTCTTGCTCCCGTAGTAGTAGAAGTATTAAACAAAGTAGTTGTAGAGCAGTAAAGATATTGCTGTAATAGTAGATGTTTTTATTGTGGTAATTGTGTTGTAGTAGTAGTAGTAGTACACTCATATGTTAAACGAGCAGATGGCGATTATAATGTTCAGTATGAGGCATCCGATGAGTCATCCGATAACCAAACGTTGAGAATGCATGTAATTAAAATATCAATTAATATATTAATGTTTAAGGTTTATGCTACGTCACTAACGATAAGTTTCGGTTTCGATTTGAATAACATATGATTGTAAAACACCTCCCAATAATTAGTATGTGTGATGGTCGTGTCAAGTATCACTATAATGGTTTTTTATAATAATATTTTTTTTAACATAACCACAGTCTTTACCAACACAATTATATCCATCCTTCGTTATTATCATACTCATAAGTTATACCATATAACAAAACTTATCATTTCTTCTTCTACTTTGTATCTCACTTGAGCACAACGTTGTTGTACTGGACTTTTGCAACCGCCTTTGACCGTGTAACGTCGTGCGTCGTAAGTCGTGCCTTACACGTCGAAAGCAGTTTTCTTGTAGACACTCAAGAGGCCGCCGTTATTGGTCATATTTATGAGTCCCTATAATATCTCGGCCGAGTTTTAAATTGCCTTACGATGGGTAAAAATAGTTCACTCATTCTATTGTGAAACCTAGTGAACAGTATCTACTCAGAATATTTAAGTCGATGGGGGTCGATTAGTGCCTTAGGGATTATTGCCATCTTGTTTATTATATTTATCATCGTTATTGCTTTTTCTTGTGTGTATCAATTATGTACAGCTTTCAGTTCATATCTGTTCAATCTGACTATATTCCGTCCCCGGCACTGTTTCATTGTCCCTAAATTATGCTTGTCCTGGAAAAAAGATTGTGTTAAGGGGTACCCAATCGCCCACGTTCACGACCAACTACGTGAATCGCCTGGTTCTTTTTGCCGGAAACGTATACGGTAGTTTCAATTATAAGCCTATCAAGAATCATTGCCGCGTAATATTACTGTTTCTTCTCTCGCCACGCAACCTCATTTGCGTCAGTGAATTTTAACCTAACAGAAAAGTCATTTTGCACCATTTACGACTAATCACATCATGCGCTGTTAACGTTTGAACACGGGTTCACGGTCTTTCGACCCATTACATTTAACATCGTAAATACAATAATATCAACTGAATGTTTATTCTCCCCCACCCCCTTAAGCAAGGTATATAGTAGTCAAAAAGTCCGTTAATGGGTGGGTGGATTTAAGTGTATGTGGAGCCATCAGTCTATGTTTTCATGCCGCTTTAAGTTGTTTTCTGCTTAGCTATCTACGCCCACCATTGACCTACATTGTTTTGCGACATTAATGCACCAATAAAATGGAATGCAAATCGATTAAGGCAAATTATTTGAAGTTATTGAATGCAAGATTACTTTGTTAATTGTTTAAGGTAAAACTGCAGCAAAAGTTTGATGAATAAAATTGGCATACATATTAAACAAGCGTTTACAATAAAGAAAGTGCATATCCGCAACCTTTACTTTACACCTAAACTTAATTTTGAACCATTGTTCTCATTTTATAGTATAATCAGCATGTGTTATGCATTCATATACAGACATACCATTAAGTATTTTAAATCGCATGTATTCGCACGAACGACAATGAGCGTAGCGTACTCTGTCATCAGCTTTATTTTGTGTGTTATAACTGTATTATCAACACGTGGTACATGCTTTTACTTAAAACAAAAATATTCAAAATAGTTAAACAAAATGTTATTGATTTTGTATTATTAAGTCATTGTGTAAAGCTCGAAATAAACTTTATGGCACGTAAGTTGATCATTCTAAAAATAACGCACGATAGCGTAGTGTTACAATGCTAGTAATGTTACTGGTCTCTATTTGCTTAGCTTGGGAACACTTTAACAATACTGAGAACAAAACAATATGAAAAAGTCATTCCCATTATATTCAGACTGGACAAAATGGAAGCTGAACAGGATACGATCAAAATGACGATCGTTTGTAGGACGCGTGTACCTGTTTTGACTCGTGAAACAGGAACATAGAATACGGTTTGTGTTTTGCATAAAATACATGCGAACATGGTGTCATGCCCTGCAGGAAAGCAGGCTATTTTCTACTCTATGAAACAAAACAATTACCATTAAATGTGTCCTGCAATAATTAATGAAGGAAGCCTATGTGTTTAACCATTAAGTTCCGAAGTTTAAAGACATTATTCAATTGCTTTATTGTGCGATAACGAATACGTTACACTTAATTAATAACAGTATACATTATGAAGCCCAGTGAAACACAACGAAGAGTTGTCCAATTGATCCTAGTTGTAAAAATCATAATTTACATTACTTCCGATTTACGCACCGAATGACAGACACGTACAAGTTGTGAATTAAATTAGATACGTTTTGATAAGTGAACCTTTTGCGAACAAGGCAATTTCTAGAACAAGTAAATGACGCGACACATGTTGAAAGTATTTTTAGTACAAACAATTATAGGGCTTTGTCTACATAGTATTGGTATTTTTGTAGGTTGTCATTGAATGCCTTATCTTCAATTATTTAACGCGTTAAATTAAAGAGCTCACTTTTAACAAACGACAAACAAATATAATCTAAACAATATTTTCAAAAAGAAATTGCCTCTTTGACAATTCTTCGACACGTGATCAACAGAATTTTTCCGAGTCTTTCGCTTTAACTTCTTGGCCACCCTAAAAGTCATACTACCAGCGGAGTATTTTACGTAATCTTAGTTATCCTCGTTAAGCCAAATTTGTTCAAGTACTCAGCAGAAATACTCCACGTTGTTTCATTGTTTCGTATTTGTAACAAATCATTTTTTTAATAATTTAAAATGATGCTTTACAGCGAACATGTGTTTTACTTATATAGCCATGTATGTAGTGTTATTTTGCCATACGAACACTGTTCTTGTTTTCTTTTGAATCTGCGACATAAAGGTTGAATATTAATAAAGCCTTGAACTAGCCCTTTAAATCGTGTCCAAAACAAACATAAGTCTGCTTTTCGTTGTGTGCAATTAAACCACCGCTTTATTAGTAAAATAAATTATTAAACGACCTTGATTATTTTGTTAGCAAAAACACAATTAACACATTTATGCGAGTATCTGCGTTTTCAATAATCACATCTGAATAGTGTAGACATATTTTTATAAAATTGATGATATTTTAATAGTAATACCAACACAATGTTGAATTAATTAGTCATATACAGAGTCCAGAGTACTTCCCGGCATTGTCTATCCGGATATCGGACGTACTGGATGATATTGGAGCCGGAAAATGCACTGTTCTTGAGCGTAGACGAACATTCTCGCGGATAGAACGCATGATGATGATAGCATAACAACTCACGGGATACCATTTTGAATGCTTTCATTTCGGGAGCCAATCTGAAGGCACCACTACTCCTGGTCTCATGTCTGATATTGATTGTCTAAGTATTGAAAACAGTTTTAACATCAAGACCGACTGGAGAGACTGGGAGACTGGGATGGATAACCTCATGATGCTGCGTGACAACATAACTCCACCGCAACAATACTTACTACAGGATATCAAAATGTACACACCGGAAGCGACTACCAGCCTAGAAGATGACAGTTGTGTAAGAATAGATTCTTGGCAAGTATTGTTTAGCTCAGAACGATGGAAACAGGAAGTTGGGCGAACAAATTCAGTTCAAGGGGAGTAAAAAACATGGACCTTATGTGAGTCCGAAAGCAAACTGGGATATAGTAAATGCATTTTATGTCTGCAAACCTCTTCCTGAACTACAACACTGGATAGACTGATGCAGAGGTAGACATTGGCCGCCTGCCAAATTACTGGAAGCTTTACGGGTAGCTCCGTCTTTCCTTGTACCTCCCGGGCATCCGGACAGTGATTGCCAGCGCGAAGAATAGCGACTGTCTCCTAACCTTATAGACAGAATATTGATGTCTAGTTTTAATATGACACAAATTAAATGTAACATAGGTCCAAAATTAATTAAAACATCCTTATTAAGTGCAATGTTGGGGATGTTACAACAAGTTTTCATTATAAACTATAATTTTCTACACCATAGAGAGAACATACCCTGCTCTGTGGAAGGAATATATGGTAGGGTGACTTTCAGCTCCGAAGGCCATTATTTCAAGGGGTAACCTGGACACCATATTGCAACAAGCTGAGTCATATACCAAAATGACCGTGATAGTCTGAAGTTTACAAAGCCACCGGCATAAATTGGCATAAATGGTGGCGAGCTAAGATATCCAAGATGGCCGCCAAGATGGCCGCCATTTCTGTTTGTACTGGATAGTTTTAAAAACATAGGGATACTTCTTGATATAAAAATGATACAAATTAATCTAATGGTGGAAATTGTTTATATAAGAAGAACTAAAAATGTGATGCATTCAGGTCATCTTCGAAGGTCAAGTTCAAGGTCATATCTAAGGTCAAAGGTCAAAATTACAGAAAAATCATGGATCTTACCACATATTTTCACTTTTTGGCAAATATATATACAAGGTATTCAAGGTAATTTTGTATCAAACTAATGGGCAATGACTGCACTTTATGTTTATGCAAACAGAACAACAATTGTGTTCCCATGGAAACGAAAATTATGTCTTTCAAAATGACGGCGATGTGATTATTACATTGAAAAGTGGCCGCCAAAACCTATTAATGATCATAACTATGTAAATATCCACTCAAATTTGATTATTTTCGTGGCTATACATAGGTTTCAAGGGACAAAGAACACATTAAGATCATCAGAAATTGTTTAAGTTCATAATATTACACACAAATCCAACATGGCGTCAACAATGGCCGCCAAGATGGCCACCAAAACCTAGTAATGATCATAACTATGTAACTAAACACTCACATATTATGAATTTGGTGTCTATACCTGGGTTTTAAGGGGCAAATAACACATAAAGATCATCACACATGTTTAAGTTTACAATAGTTCACACAAATCCAACATCGCGTCTAAAATGGCTGCCAAGATGGCCGACAAGATGGCCGCCAAAACCTATTAATGATCATAACTATGTAAATATCCACTTAAATTTGATTATTTTGGTGGCAATACAGAGGTTTCAAGGGTCAAAGAACACATTAAAAACATCAGACATTGTTTAAGATATTTTAACTACACACAAATCCAACATGAGATCAACAATTTCCGCCAAGATGGCCACCAAAACCTATTACTGATCATAACTATGTAACTATCCACTCAAATATTATGAATTTGGTGTCTAAACCTAGGTTTTAAGGGGAAAATAACACATAACGATCATCACATATGTTTAAGTTTACAATAGTTCACACAAATCCAACATCGCGTCTAAAACAGCCGCCAAGATGGTCGACAAGATGGCCGCCAAGATGGCCGCCAAAACTTGTAAATGATCATACCTATGTAAATATCCACTCAAATTTGATTATTTTGGTGGGTATACATAGGTTTCAAGGGGCAAAAAACACATTAAAATCATCAGACATTGTTTAAGTTTATTATTTTATACACAAATCCAACATGGCGTCCAAAATGGCCGCCAAGATGGCCACCAAAACCCATTAATGATCATAACTACATGTATGTAACTATCCACTCACATTTGATGATTTTGTTGTCTATACCGAGGTTTCGAGGGACAAAGAACACATTAAGATTGTCAGACATAGTTTAAGTGTATTATGTTATACAGAAATCTCACATGGCGTCCAACGACACAATACGAAGGACCACAAGACCATTACTTCCGACGTGATGCTTGTTATGTGAAACGCCATAGTTTGGACCAGTCGCGATTTCTGGATTTTGACAAGAGAATCGATATTTTTCAGCTTCAGGCAACACTGAATTGACAGGGAATGATGCGTATCTTGCATCAGAAAAGCCAGTACGTACCCTGGGCTGCTGTAAGTCAAGTTCTTGCCTATGATTAATATGTACAATGGGGACAAAGCGTACATTCTGTCAACATAAGCCTTAGTTTGCAAACTTGCCACAAAACGATCATAAGAGATATCATAGGAAAGTCGGTGCTTATAAATTAACGAGAAAATACAGGGCCAGAGCTTTTGGGAATAGCTTGGATCGCTTCTGACCGTGCTTTTTATTCTGCTCTTCTGTTCCCGTGTTTCCTGATGGTGTCACAATCTGGAGTGCCTTCCCTTGCAGTCGTATTGTCTTATGAACTGAGCTCCTATCCCGCTGCCTTTTTTGAAGCCAAGAACATACTTTGTACAGCGGATAAGCCTCAGATCGCTCAGGCAATTTGAGAGTATGCTGTAGACACATCATGTGAGGCTGTGATGAACTGTATTCATGAAACAGATGCATGATGGTGGCACTTTGCTGCATCGTTGACCATGGAGAAGGGCGACTCATAAAACGCAATAGCCGAGGCTTATGTAGATTCAGAGAAAGGCATTACGGACAAGTGACAGTGGGGTTCCATGGCTACAAAGACGGTCATTATAACAAAGATAACACGCACCTGAGACGATGAAACAAAGGTGAATCATATTGTGAAAGCAAAGAAACAGAATGCTCATGTAAAAAAGGAAGACTTTTTGTCTCTTGACAGAAACAAGGCCGGCATGATTTATCTGATCAGCACAACTCTGACTAAAATGGGATGCTTTGTTGTTCTGTCTTTAGGGGATGCAGACGTTGAAATTGTTAAAGCAACAGTATAACTTTCCCGTCGTAGCACCACAACGTTGGTTGGCGAGGATACAGATTCGCTCATCTTGATCCTGCATTACTCCAAAAGGGTCAATATGATCATCTACCTCCGCTCTGATGTAAATAAATAGTCAAAGGAACACAAAGTGTATAATATTAACCTTTTGAAAGAACGCATGCTTATTCAGGCTGTAATTAATCTTCGATGATTTTCAGCAATGATAAAAAATGAAGTCTTCATAAGTTAGTAAAACCTGATCCTATCATGAAGTCATGTGCTAGTTCATTCCCTCTTCCAAATGTCATAAATTGGATTTTATGATTATTCAACTGCTAAGTGATAACCTCAATTCGATTAAAGTGTTCTTTGTCTCCTAAACTATTGCGTTTTACATAACAACCATAACGTTTGAGTAACAAGTTATGGACTTGTGGTCCTTCGTATTGTGTTGATGGCCATTTTGGACGCCGTGTTGGATTTCTGTGTAACATAATTACAGGCTTTTCAGCAGGCCTTAACAAAAAACTAAGAGAAACTATGAGTGCTCTGAACAAAAAACTAGGAAAACTAGGAAAAATCTAGAAGCATTTATGAAAAACTAGGAGTTATAACATAACAAATCATACATTTTTGTAAGTATAACCATTTCATTATACACACAAATGCAGAAGCTGTTTTGCTGACTTTCCTTTATGGGCTAATCTATTGGATGAAGGTATAGCGCATGACATTGGTGTGTAGGTTGCTTATATGAATTAAAGCGTGGGATTGAACAATTAATCATTTAAGTATTATCTTAAAACATTGAAAATTTTGTCATGTGGTGTTGCCATGTATCGTTTTTTTGAAACAAAGAAATAAACTTATATATGAGTATAAATAANATTATTACGCACTTAAGAAGTGTAACAGATCAGACAACCAGTTCGAATAAAACCTTCCAGCAAAATATAAAAAATAGATAACGCATCGTTTTTGAATACTCCGCGAATGCCAGATTTAAAACCGTTGGTTTAGATCTTATTAATCACTTATACGCATTGCACAATTCAATGCAATCATATACGTTTTTGCGAATACGAAACCCTGTTTTCAGCGAAATTATAAGGCGTTTCAAATATTCTTTAATCACGGACGTAGCTTCAAGTCGCTTAAAGTTGGCTTCCACGTTATACTGTTCTAAAAACGGCAGTTAGAGTGCTGGAGGACGTGGGCAAGAGGTATAACAGCAAGGTCAATGTAGTGTGTGCATGTATAGAGGAAAATGGGCAAAGCGATCTACAGCTTTTTGCTTACATGATATCAGACAACTCTGACAACGGATTCAGTGAACCGCCATTCGCATTATGTGTCAAATTTGTTAGACAAGAAGCGCACTGCGCCCCATACATACTGTGGTTTGAAATGAGTCGCAGTATGACTGAAGAGGACATTACGTTCAAAAACAATTAATAAACTGTGCTGAGGTGGCTGCTCGTCCTTTTCTTCACTATCTACAATACCTCACGTATGGAGGACTATGTAAACGCGAAACACAGCTACATGTACTTCAAATTCTCGAGTCTTATATATGGGATCCACAAAATAAGAAAAACTTGTATCACACTGAGACAGCACTCAATTTACTTAATCATTGTTATGAATGGAAGGAGACTATGCAGGGGCGTTACATTACTACGAGTTTTCATTGCGCTTGCATGATACGAACAATGCTGCTGACTGGCACGTACAGCGTGTGCAGCGCATAATAAGTAATTTGTTATGAATATATTAACTTGTAAATTTGCATGATACGAACAATGCTGCTTACTGGCACGTACAGCGTGTGCAGCGCATAATAAATATTGTAATGAATGTATAAACTTGTAAATTTGAAAAATGAACTATAGAAGAATTTGTAAAGTTACACTCTGAGTTATCAGCTAGTTCGCCATGTTTTACATGTTAATTTTATGGAATACTACGCAGCATATTCACTAAGCACTTACTTAGTAAAACATTATTTTACAATATTTTTATCTTACCCGTTATGCTTTTTTGTTGGCATTATAATTAGAATAAATATAAGTTGACTGGCAGAGGAAGCGTATAAAGCGCGCTGTTGTTGAACTGCTCTTGTTCAATTGTTATGACATCGAATGTTTAACTACATTAACGTGTTTTGGTAATGTTTAGGCTTGTATAAACATTCGAAATCGCAAGTGGAAACTACCTTATAAAGTAGACGTTTTTCATCTAAAAAATCATGTTAGCGTTGAAATAGTGTTCATATTTTCGAAATTATGCGACCAATAATCAACAATTTGTCGATCTCCTGCATGCCAATTAAAGAGACAAGTTCGCTCATTTTCTTTTTTATGGAAAATCTCACTAAATGTTTGTATTAACAAACTATAATCTTTGAAAATTATTTAAATAATTCTATAATAATATAATATAATTATTATAATTTCTAAAATAATTATAAAAGCAAGATCAAGCAGTTGAATACATACGTTTTTCTTTAACGGGATCAGGGAACACTAGGAGCAAAACCTAACGAGTTACCACTACACCCTGAGACTTTCGACATAAACACACATAGGTTACTGGTCAAAATTGTCAATTAAAAACATGAAACATAATTAATAATTTTACCAATTTGAAATCGATGATTATCAATAAACGAATACAAAACGAACATTTTAGTGTTCATTTGCTTGTTTGGAAATACTGATTCCATTCTATTTTTTTTTTAAATAAATGGTATTGCTTATATTGTTATTTTGCCAAACAGTGAACCATTCCCTTTAAACAAGTCGTACTAAAACGCTCGTTGTTTAATTCCTACGCATCAGATCTCTAAATCGTTGACTGATTAACAAAGATACATCGAAAAATATTTCTTAACCAGCATCAGTGATTATGAAATGTGAAAGAACATCAGTCGAGGAATCGATGCTGATGGAATTTCAAGTTATATAGTGGAAAGAGTCATTTTTTTTTCTATGAGTAAAGATATATTATTTCAGTGTATACACAGTGTGATACATTGAAGCAGGGTGAGCGTTTATAATACGAAACAATCATGTATCATATCTTCAAAGATCGCCGTGGCGTAGTGGATATGGTGTCCGCCTAGCGATCGGGAGGTCATGGGTTCGAACCCCACTGGGAGCGTTCCTTTGATCTCCCTCAAAGACACCAAGTACTGGTTATAGTCCCAGGAAACGGACTCGAGAGCGTTTATATAAGCCTACGGCTTTCGATGCAATAAATAGGTTTAAACTAAAGATGACCAACGATTAAGTAAATTTGATATGTTAATGCAAACACAAAATATAAAAGAAAGTCAATGAATTATAATCAATATCAAGGTTAAAGCGATACAACTAATGTTATGCTTAGCAGTGAGTTCTTAGTTTACCCCTACCCTTATCAAAGTATTTGATGAATAACATTCATTATACATGTGTACGTGATTCAACTTATGTAACTTATCAGTTAATTATGTGTTTACTTCTATAATTACCTCATTTTTATAATTATTATAATCCGCGTATTACAATTGTGTTTTTTTGTATTTTGTATTTGGCTATAAAGAAAGTGTATGCTGAAGAACTATGTGTTGTTGATGTTGTTGTTGTTGTTTTAAATACATTTCATGGCTAAAACGGACATTTGCATACTTCTGGGTTGTGATAAAATTATAGAATTAAACTGACATAGTATATGTGTAAACATGTTCATAGTTAAAGATACTATATAATTGAAAACACTTGTGTTTGATAAAGTAGCAATGAAACTCCCGAAATATTGTCAGGAGTCCTGATAAACGTTCGTCTCCATTATTTGAGATTCGTTCTGAGAAAACTGGACTTCATGCATGTGTGAGAGGAGTTGTCTCAGATAAGCCTTTGTAGTCCGCATAGGTTATCAGGAACGACAATTTCGGCTTGTATTTCTTTATAAGAAAGTCTCGTCAAAACAAAAATCCTTTTTAAGTGCAACGTGTTGTCCCTGATTAGCCATGCGGACTGCACAGGCTTATCCTGGACGACACTTTTCGCAAATGCATTAAACTCAGTTTTCCCAAGACGAAGCTCATGTTGTCTTTTAGATACGACGAGTTATTAATAGACTGTCTCAAGAATGGGCTATATTTTGGAAACCCCACTAAAATGTGGGCCTAAACAATGATCACACATTTGAATTCCTTTAATGAAATCACATACCGAATGAACCGTTATTCTTTGATTGATTGAAATATATCATTGGTGGATACAATAGATCAGCGTTGTTTGTAGACACATACTAGATTTGATTTTGAAAAAATGTTCAGGTTCGAATTAGAACTATTGCCTATACAATACACATATCTTCGGAACCCACGTACGCTAAAATTGCTATGCCCCTTCCGACCATTCAATATAAACAACCAACATTAAGAATTATTTAAACGGGTTAAATAATCAGCACCAAATATGTATTTAACATGTTAGCGACGGTGTAAAGGTTATTCATGGTGTCCGAATAGATGTTTGAGCAGTTGTTTACCCTTTTTGGAAGCGTTTTCCCAGTGTGGTGAAGTGAAGTTTGCGTTCTTAACTGGTTTAACCCGATTAATAGAGTATCTCAATGAGTCTTAGGCTTTCAATGCAAACCAGTTTACATCAATTAATAATTTATTTGAATAATACAATAAAACCAGATATTTACACTAGTCACCGTGCCCAGGTTTATACTCTTTGAATATAGAATATGGGTTAAGTCATTAAGACCACTTATTGTATGCTTTACGGTGGTTTATAGAGAAATATCAGTGAATTTAAACTGATGTTTAAAACAGTGAAAAATAACAGTTAAAATTATCAATAATGTTAATTGTTTCCCTTGTGAAATGACGTCATGAGGTCATTTTTCCAGCGCAATTCGCAAATCAAAATCATTTGTTAGCATAAAATAAAAAGAAAATGTGTTGAGTTCGGTGGAATATCGATTTTAATTCACTCGTGATCATAGGAAAAATATATGTTCTATGATCTCTCGTGAATTACAATCGATATTGCACCGAGTTCAACAAATATCCGTGATTTAATCTCTTTTTGTTTTCAAGTTTTTAGATATTGAGCGAGTTAGGCATGGTATTGTATCATTAACAACACTAACCGTTGTGTCTTACATGTAAGTACTTGAGAATAACACCAATTGGCAACCGGTAAATGCTCAAGAGCTATCACGTTATAAATTAAGACCTGCAAGTAACACTAGCTCCTTCCCCTTCCCCTCAGGTTTATGCTATGTTGATAGAATATTGAGTAAGTCAATGAAACCCTCAAATTTATTTTCCAAGTAAGTATATATTTAGCAAAAGGCATTGTTTTCTTACATTATCATTTAGGAATATAGTGCTTTTAATAGTTTTCTTACACCAGTTAGGACTCTAGGGCCTTTAATAGTTGAGATTAAAACCTTTATCGACAACCAAACCGACACACGGTTAAGGGTTATCATTTAGTTTCATATTACTTGTACGCTTATCCCGTCATGTGATGTTTGTATGTATATTCTTGAGTTTAATGTAACGCAATATCATTCATTTCAATTTGAGAACATACGTCTTGAGCATCGATGCATATCGATTAAACCAACTTTGGTTTTTGCTATCAGTTCGAAACTGTTTGAAACACGATGTATTTATTGATTTTGCTTCAGCAGGATCTCTGTAACCTGATACGCTATTTGTTTTTATTTGCAATATACATACAAATATATAAATATAGGCTAGAAAGTGTCGACTCTGACTATGCCTGTCAGAACGGCACCGGCACAAGTGGGATGACACTTTACGCACATGTATTAAGCCCGGTTTTCACAGAACGAGGCTCCTCTAGTCTTCCATATAAGGAAAGTGTTTTATAGACCTTCTCCGGAATGGGGTTTATTTTGGAAACCAATCTAATATCTTAATACAAAAAAATCAGACACATTTGACATCCTTTAAATATCGCATTCCGAATGAACAGTTATTGTTTGAATGAAGTCTATCATTGGTGGAGAAAAAGTGTCAGAGTTGTTTGCAGACACATTCTTAATTGTTTTTTTCCAAAGTTGTATAGAAACGAATAAGACAAATCGCCTATACAATACACACTTCGTTGGAACCCACGTTCGCTCAAATCCGGTACCCTCTTGTTTAGTGGTAATGGGATATATAATGTGGGTTTCGACAATGCAATACATACAACCCAACATTTAGCGTGTATTTAACGGGTAAAGGTAAAATTATCACTATCAAATTGGTGTTTAACATATTCGAAATGTTATGAAAGGCTCTTCAACGCACATAAATTGATTCAGATCCAGAGATCTTCACTTAAAAAGCTTTCTCCCAGTGTAGTGAAGTGTTTTTGGTATGGAGCCGGCCTATAGACCGAGAGGTACGAGATGTTTGTTCCACCCTGCGGGTGTAAGCATTCTCAAGATATTCTCCGAACAAACTTATGACTTGTTTTGAAGCGTATAACAGTGTCGCAATAAAACTATATGACCAGCTAGATACAATAGTCCCCCACGTCCACATGTTTATGCTTTGTTGATAGATTGTAAAGGAAGTCAATAAAATAATATAATCTATTGTCCAAGTATTAAGACATTGAGCGAGTAAGGCCTTGTGTTCTGACACGTACATTTAGGACTGTAATGCCTTAAATAGTGTGTTTAACATCTACATGTAGGACTGCATGGTCTTTAATGGTTGAGATAAAAAAAAACTCTATCGACAACCGACACACACTCAAGGGCTATCACTTATGTATAAATTACTTGCACGCTTATCCTGTCATATGATGTTCGTATTAATATGCCCGTGTGTAATATAGAGCAATATCATGACACCATGAACACATACGTCTTGAGAATTGATACATAGCGTTTAAACAAACATAGCTTTTTGATATCAGTTCGAAACTGTGTTAAACACGATTTATTCAGTTATTTCGGTTCTGAACGATCCGTTGTAACATGACACACTGTTTGTTATATGTTGGTATTTGCAATATACACAACAATATCTCAAGTATACCACTGGTGATTATGTCGTTTACAAAATGTTATACATGAATAAGGATGTAGGTAGAGGTGGTTAATGCCAAGTTTTACTCACACGTTAAGCAAACCTTCAATACTGCAATTCAAAGAATATCCTTTGTGCTGATGCTTAAGTCTAAGAATTGGTATGTGAATGCGGTCCTTGCATATTAAACAAAGACAGTACAAAACGAATGATAAAGCATTCACCGCACGACGATTATTTTATATTTCTTGATGTATGGCATTAGTCGTTTTGTAAAATGGCTTTTCGAAATGAAGACAAATACGTTCATAGAAATGGGTTAAAGCTTAATAAGGATAATGTAAAATAAAGTCCCGTCAATTACGCAAATAATATAAATTAAATACTTTAAAACAAATGTTTTTTTTTTTTTATGCAACAAATAATGGACGGAGACGATTTGTTTAACCATAACATTTTGAAATTCAAAGACTGTCACAGTATACACGTGCCTTTATGCATGAAAAGAATATGTGATACTAAATTAATTATTTGTTTACCTGATGTAGCACGGTGAAATACACAATTAATAATATTCTTCTTCCGATACAGCACTCCTTCTTAAAAGAAGATTTTGTGCAGGCGCCTATTGGTTAAGGGGTGAACTAAAACTGTACAAAGGTGCTAACTTGGGTGTAAAATTTACATTTTTTACATTGTTAGTGTCTACAAGTGAATAAGGGTGACAAGGACAGCCACAGGAGTAAGGGTTTTGAAAAATTCTTCTTTGGCTGCCGCCGTGATTGATAAACACATGTCCACGTTTGGTAAACGAATTTTTCATTTTCGCTATGAAAAAAAGTGTTCAATCTATATATACATTACTATCATTGTTATGTTGTATTGACACAATTGAAACTTACAGACCGTATGTGCGGATTATACATGTACATATAATTATTTGGTTTGAATGGTAAGCATACGTTAGAATACATCTTACAAGTATTTATGTATAGTGTATGGACATGTTGATTCAAGGTGTACTCGCTCCCCGTACACAACTCAATCGTGGTGGTAGAAGTGTTTTCATCAATATTGATCAACCGAGGCGGTCTAACAACAGCCGGGGTCAATCTCTCGTCACAAAGTTGCTCGTAAGCGATTGTTTTTTTTATTAATACAATTAATAATACATCGCAATTAGAAAGCATTTTGACTGTACTTGTTGCTGCGTAAAGAACACTTGAATAAGATATTTATAGCGAATGCTTATCCCGATACTTATTAGACCTTTAATGGTATTAGTTAATTTTAAGAAGACATCTTGGTGTTATTATCAGTATGTTTTAATATTACCATGGATGAGTTTGAAGACACTTTTATATTGATTTGCAATCAATCTAAATCACAAGTCCGGATATGTTTACAAATTGTAGACTGCGATGCTTGTATTGGCAACCTATCTACGGCCCAACTGACATACATACATACATACAAGTTGTGAATTAAATCAAATACGTTTTGATCACTGTACATTTGGAGAATAACAACTAAATTATGTGTGTGCATCTAAAACCCTGTTTCACTAGCAAAAAAGATGTAAAACGACCGTGATTAATTTGATAAAACAAAATATATATATATATAAATGACACTTAACACATTAACGAGTGCGTCTGTGTTTTCAATAATCACATCTGAACATTGTTTACGAATTGTTTTAATACCGAATATGATTTAATAATTACAATACCAGCAAAAAGCTGATTCAATAGTTTTAAATCCAGATTCCAGAGCACTTCCCGGCATTGTCTATCCGGATATCGGAGGTACTGGATAATATTGGAGCCGGTAAATGCACTTCATCGAGCTGAGAGGAACATACTTGTGGAGAGAGCGCTTGGAGACGATATCACAACACATAAGGGGAGTCAATCGGAAGGCAACACCACTCCCGGTGTCAATTCTAATGTTAATCTGCTATTTAGTCAAAATAATGCGAACATCATGACTGACTGGAAAGACTGGGAGGCTTGGATGGTAAGCCTTCTAATGTTTCATGACGGCATCAATCCACCACAACAGTACTTGTTACAGCGCATCAAAAAAGACACACCGGAAGCAGTTACCAGTATTGACGACGATGACATGTGTGTTAGTAAAGATTCTGGGCAAGTACTTTTCAGCTCAGAAAGACTGAAACAGGAAGATGAGAGTATAAGTTGTGTTCATGGTGAGATAACCAAAAATGGACCTTCTGTGAGTCCGATAGCAAACTGGGATATGGTAACGGCATTTCACGTCTGCAAATGTCTTCTTGAAATAAAACACTAGATAGACAGGTGCAAATGTAGACACTGACCGCCTGCCCAATTACTGGAAGCTGCACGGGTAGCTCCATCTTGTCTTGTACCTGCCGGTCATCCGGAGAGCGATTACAAGCGCGAAGAATGGTGACTGTCTCCGAACCTCATAGAACGAATGTTGATGTTAAGTTTTAATATGACACAAATTAAATGTTACATAGTTCTAAAATTAATTAAAAAGTCCTTATTTAATAAAATGGTCGGCGGTTAAATTACAAGTTTTCATTGTAAAACTTTAATGTTTTACACCATAGAGAGAACGCACCCTTTTCTTTGGAAGGAACATAACCTCGTGTTTCTACTTTTACAATGTTTACAAGTATTAAAAAAGTGGCTGAGATTTCTAATCTTACCTCATTATATCATCGAAGGAGTTTATTTGTTCGCTGGGAAACTGTCTATGGTGCAACAGAGACGCCTTTCACAGTACATGGACAACTTGCTTAGGAGCGACCTGCACGATTTATTTTGTTAAGATATAGATAATTTAGGGGATCGGTTACAAGCGTGTGGTATACGTCAAATCGGACGAACTGAAGAGGGAAGACTGGGACCTGTATGCTTACGTTACAGCATCAGTTTATTGCTAAAGTTCGAGTGTTTGCAGAGATTTCTTAAACACTTAAGACATATAACATATGCGATGCACACTTCGAATACAACTTTTCATCAGCAATATATACAAATTACATTACGCACTTTTTTTTGAAAACTCCACGAATGCAAAATTGAAAACCGTTGATATAGAACTTATTAATCACCTGTACGCATTATACAATTCAATGCAATCATCGAAGTGTTTGCGACTACGAAACCCTGCTTTCAGCGAAATGATAAAGCGTCTCCAATATTCTTTAAACACGGATGTAGCTTCGAGTCGCTTAAAGATGGCTTCTACGTTATACTGTAATAGGCATCTTCACGCCGCAATTAGAGTGCTGGAGGACGAAGAGAAGATATATCATAGCACGGTCAAGGCTGGGTGTGAATGTAGAAGTAACCAAGGAGATTGTGATCTCCAGGTTTTTGCTAACATGATTTCAGATTGTTAGAAAAGAAGCGCACTGCGCTCCATATATAATGTGGTTTGAAATATATCGACATATGACTGAAGAGGAAGTTGCTCAGAGAGATTACGTTGATAACCAATGGATGAACAACGCTGTGGTGGATGCTCGCCCGTTCCTCTACTATCTACAGTATCTCACGTATGGAGGACTCGGTGAACGCGACACACAGCTACATGCATTATGAATACTCGAGTATTATATATTTATGATCCAAGAAATCAGATAAACCTGTATCACGATGAGACTGCACTGAACTTGCTTGGTCACTGCTTTGAAATGGAAGGAGACTATGAAGGTGCCTTACATAACTACGAGCGGTCGTTGAGATGGTACGATACGAACAATGCTGCTAATTGGCACGTGCAGCGTGTACACCGTCTTATAAGTAGATTAGATTAATACGAAACTAAAGGAATGTGTAATATGCAAGATGAACTAAAGGAGCTCGTGTTTAAGATACGCACTGTTTTATCAGTTTATTATATAAGCTCATCATTTGTATTGTATGTTATATTAATTAAACGTGCATAATGAACTATATACATATTTTTTAAAGATATACATTGTATACTCAGATAGTTCTCTTAGTTTAAATTATTTATTGTCTGTAAATATTAAGCAGCACATTTACAAAGCAATTAATATGTCCATATTGTATTGTAAACCATTAAAATAGTATACGATTTTCTATCAGGTTTGCATTTTAATATGAGTTTTGCATGTTATAAGGTTGATATACATATTCTAAGTAAGTGAAGATTAAGTTTATTTATGTAGTTTCATAGAACTTTAACCTCGAGCCTTAATATATTCGCGAGGATCAATTAATCCTATCTGTAAACAACGGTTATATAGTACTCTATTTATCCCGTTGTTTTCTCATCAGTTTCAGTCTCAATTTTGAAATAAAGAAATGTTTCATTTAAAAAAAACAAAAACAACACGTTACACACGAACCATAGAAACCCGATAAACGTCAAATACAACGTCAGTTATGCTTATTAACACACGCCGTTAATGTTCTGCGCATGACAGCTTTTTCATACCATATTGATATCTGTCTGATATAAAACTGCCTGATATATTTGTTATATCACGTCAATATGAATTTGTTACATCTGTCAATTTTGTGGAGGTAGGCAATATCATTAACCCTTAACAATACAGTTTCATAAAAAAGATGAGTGGTATAATAAACAGAATATTATGTTACATTCTGATCGTGTTGTTATATATAAGGATCGGCACGAATAAAATAATGGCTCGGCGAGCGTCTCTGTGTTTTTATTCTAACCTCACGTGATATATTACACAACGATCAGGCAGCAAGATGTAAATCTCTTTATCCCGGTATTTACACAATGTGATAAATTGAAGCCGGTAAACTTTTGGAAAACGAAATGATAATGTATTATATTTTCAAAGATGACCAACGTAATATTAGTTTGATATTTTAATACGAACACAAAATATAAAAGAAAATTGATGAATAATAATCAAAATATATGTTAAGTTGATACTACCTATGTTGCTAAGCAATACATTCTTTGTTTAAATCTACTCTTATCTAGTAAGTAGTTGATGATTAATAGTAATTATCAATGTTTGAATGACATGAACTTATGTAACTATTCAGTGATTTTTTTGTTAACTTCAATCATTACCTTAGTTTTATTATTCTTATATTCTATGTATTTCACTTGTGTTATTTTGTATTTTGTATATGGCTAAAATGCAAATTAATGCTGAAGAAATAATAATTGTTGTTGTTGTTGTTGTTGTTGTTGTTTTAAATATATTTCATTGGTCAAAGGGACATGTTCACAGTGCTGGGTTGTGAAAACAACATATAATTAAACTGAATCATATGTCTAAAACCTGTTCATGTTTAATGATACAATCGTATTTAAAACACCTGTTGTCAATATAGGATTACTAAATCTCCAGAACCACTCTCAGTAGATAAACTCTCGCTAACAT
Organism: Dreissena rostriformis; assembly: GCA_007657795.1. Classification (NCBI taxonomy): domain Eukaryota; kingdom Metazoa; phylum Mollusca; class Bivalvia; order Myida; family Dreissenidae; genus Dreissena; species Dreissena rostriformis. Next base: position 50,374 of record VMBQ01004561.1, read on the forward strand.
TTTTTAATCGCGCTCTGGAAAAACGCTTCTTAATGCATGTACGTAAAGCGTCTTCCTACAGCAGCCTGTCCAATGTGCACAGGTTAATAAGAGACAACACTTTCCGTCTATACATGATTTGCATTAAGAGGACCCTTCCTTTCAACGAAAATTCCATAAAAGCGTAAAATATGTCGTCCCTGATTAGCTTGTACGGATTAAAAAGGCTAATCTGGGACGACAGTTTACGAACATGCTTTAAGTCCAGCTTTCCCAGAGCGCGGCTCATTTAGTCTTCTATATAAGGCAAGTTACCAATACACTTTCTCCGAAGTGTGCTATCTTTTGGAAACCCAGTGAGACCATCAACTATCAATGCAATTGAGCATACATCAATAAATGGTTTAATTAAAAAACAAAAAAAAAAAAAAAAAAAAAAAAAAAAAAAAAAAAAAAAAACAAGAATAAAATTA
>VMBQ01004561.1:51413-127268 GCA_007657795.1 Dreissena rostriformis
CAGCAGCTGGAGGTGAGTAGTGTAGAGGTTGTGTAATAAGAGATGATTATTAAGTGTTCATATTGTTTTAATCTCTAATTTTTTACAAAAACATAAGATCATTATGAGCTACTATGGAGTGGGCTTCAGTGGGGTGTCCCTTGTCCATGGAAATGTAGCCCCGTGGTTATTTTACCAATGTTTAATGTTGATTTGTAACCTTTATCTTTTGGTTTATTTTACTTTCGTTGTCTCGCATAAATTGGTCACGTGGTCATTTTCTGGCGGTTGAGAGAAAAGTTTAAACACGAAAGACTTGTTCAGAGTTCAGAGTCAATGTATTTGTTTAATACATCGTAGCATTTGGTTTCGAGGTATAGTATTTTGTGGATTGATGTTTGTAGTGAACTGCATTCATATGGTTTTGTATTTCTATAATGATTTAAAGTATTTAGATGTTAAGCATCACATGTTTTCGCGACTCCGGAAATAACAGCTCAATGGTACATTTGTCTTATCTTTTACTTAAAAACAAGTTATACTAAATGACACTTAATAATATTTGCATGTATATTAAATTGCAGCAAACGCACAACTAAAGAAGTCGTGATTGAGAGACTGTGAGAGGTATTCGATTCCCTAAATCGGTAAGGTCCATGTATTTTATGTGTTCGAGGTTATGTAACGTCATTGTATATGTTTTGTCATGTCTTATCTTGTTTTATATGTTTGTATTGATTTCAGATGCTTTGTTGGTTTAAATGATAGTCGGCAACTAGAATGTCATGTCTATTATTATTATTAATATATAGGTTATTATTACAGCATTCATGTAATGTATATTATGTAATACTATATATTATTTTGTATTCTTTTCAGTTACCAATACCAATCTCGAAAAGAATCACGGTTCTATATTCTGTAACTCATTAAAGAACCCCCGATTAGAAAGAGAACAAATCTTGTTATTGTTGATAAACCCACGAGTTACAAAAATAATAATGCATATACTTATATTAATGCTGCTGATAGTAGTGTACATGCGGTCCTGCGGATTAACAATACTCTCAATAATGCAGATCACAGCCTTTACGCATAGAAACAAGATGGTTTCCATACCTAGGACAGTGATGCGCTATTTCGAATACTCACACCTGTTAGTCGAACTATTGTGCTTCAAAACAAACCAAAGCAGAACATTTGGCAGACGCATTGAACTTGATATGGTAAGTGAAAAATATTATATAAATATAAGTCAATAACAGTCGAGTATGAATAATTACATATAGTTACCTGTACCCAAACAGAGATGTTATACATTGAAGTTGTGAGCTATGCAATATACAAATGTATCATAATAGCAAGAAAGGAGTGCGCCTGACAGCACCACAATAAACCGTAACGGACCTCTCGATGGTGGTGTGTCTTGTGGCATATATCGTATGAAGTTCACTTGATTCCACTCTCGAGCAAGTAGAAACTTTAAGCCGTATTACTTCTTCATGAGATAAAGAGCAGAAAATATATTAACTCTGGTGACAGTATGCGGTTATAACCTTTAGTAATCACTGTGCCTCGATGCCACGGTCGAGAATGTGACATAAGTTGAAATCCAAAGACGTTTTTTACAACTTCAACCTTTAAAATAGTAGAATAGATATATACTTGTTGACAATTTGAGGTCGGGAACTTTTGTAATCAGTATATGACAGATGGTCGACAAAACATCGCTTGCATTAAACTTTAATCCTTACTGCGGCAAAATGAGAAATTCTTGTAGCAGAATGAGCGACGACAGAAATGGAGAGTATTTGTTCATTCCAGTGTAAGATCGTATTATGATTTTGTCAGTGTTCATATGAATCATATTTTCAGTAGAAACGGAGATATGAGTGCAATTTTATTTTTTATATCAAAACGAAAAAAAAATGTGAACACGATCTTACACTGAAATCAATAAGTTGTAGTTTTATGTCATGCGTTTTCTATAGTTAATATAAACAATACCCGAGCCTTGCTTGTGCGTAGTACGATTGCGTGTATGACGTAATGAATATTACGCCATATGATTACGCAATGTTTGCTTACTGACGTTCTGAGAGAATTGTGATTTAGCCACTGCACAGATCGCAGTATAATTATGTTATTTCATTAACTCGCATTATTTGCTTTTAATTGTTTAACAGTTTGAAATTGGCACGGATGATGGTGGTATTTACAAATATATAAATATACTTGAATAACTGTATATACATATGTCAGCCAAAATTTGGTACTTAGCCAGAGAGAATGATCGAAAATTATCGTCACACTTTTATAGCCAAGAAGTTGCGTGGTCCATACACCAACATGATGAAACTGACGATCAGTTTGCACGATAGTTTGAAAGGCTTTATGTTCGTTTATTGTACAATAAAACTTTGATGGCCGCAGTCAAGGACACTACTGGGTGGGGCGGGGAACCTGCCTACTACCACCATGGAACATATTGAAGTGACAAATACAGAACTGGGTGAGGCGGGAAACCTGCCTACTACCACCATGGAACCAGATTGAAGTGACACATACAGGGGAACCTGCCTACTACCACCATAGAACCAGATTGAAATGACACATACATATGAGCCGTACCGATGTCTGACATGCCTACAGATTCCTGATGATCAAGTGCGTACTTTGTTTGTTACTGAATAGTGTTACAATGTATGCAATTAACAATCTGTTTTATAGATACTTGTTACATAAATTGATATGTATTTTATTACTGTATCATAGCTTGGCTGGGACTTTTTTTAAGTATTCTGCATCATTAGCAATATTGAAGTTATTATGATTAATACTGACGTGTGGGCCTTTTATAGTATAACCATGTGTATTTTATATCAAATGTCTTGTTACTAATTACGTCTCTGTGTTACATTACTGGGTGTTTCAGCTACCTGCTTATCAGAGAAACTTAATATATAGTCTATCTTACTGAGTCAGCATGATATTGCTATCTGTATATTATAGATTTGTAGCATAACTATATGTTTAAGTTGAACAAAATATTTGTGTTTTATTTCAACGTTCTGGTTAAACGGTTGTTGATTTGGCCATTGGTGTCATCCTAACAAATTAGTAATTCCACAATATAACACTACAATTAAAAAAAGTTCGTACACCACCAACTGACTATAGTAACGAGTAAAGAGCTCATTTCCGTTATACGTTATAAACGCACTTAGAGGAGTGATATGTTTTTAACACCATTCAGCTACATAATCATTTAAACACTATATTTGGGAGCATGTTGATATATATGTGAAAGTGATCCATAATGCATATTTTTTTGTAGCTGAAACGATGTTTTCGGTTGACAATCTAATGATCTTACAACCAATTAATCGTACCAACTATCGAATAATTGACACGTTACATAACAGTCTGTGTGCATCTGATGTAAGATTCCCGAATAATTGACATGGTACATGGATAACATTCTGTTTTCATCTGATGTAAGATTCCCAAATAATTGTCATGGTACATGGATAACAGTCTGTGTGCATCTGATGTAAAATTCTCAGCCATTAATCGTATTGTTTCTCTGTCTAGAATTTGTTAACGTTTGGAAACCACGATATTGAGCTGCATCTGAATGCATTGAACTGCCAACATCTGCATAGGTAAGCAAGCAAACACACCGCTTTCCAGGTCTTTTCTCTCAATAACAACAACACTGATATTTCGTACACTGATACAATTCTCTCATCAATGGCAAGTCCCACACGTGTAGCTCGGGCTTTGCAGTACTAATGTATCAACGTTACTCATTTGATTACACGATGATGATGATGATCATCATCATGCGCATAATGAATCACGGCCTTATATTTCACATTATTGTGCTTTCCTTTTTAATTGCGTTTTCAAAAACGTTTATGGCACTAGGCATCGTTGGTTTTTTGTTTGGTATTGCCACTGACAATTAGTGATGTTAGTTAATTCAACAACAACAACAACAACAACAACATTTATTAGCTTTTAAGCATACAAATGCTTTTTAGCCAAATGCATAATTATACACAAGTGTGATGACACATGGATGATAATAATGATGAAAAGTAGGTGATAATTACGAACATTAGGTTATGGAAGAAGTTAATACAGGTTTTACTAATTCATAACATAATATATGTTCCTTTAACATCGATAATGACAGTTGTTAATAAAATAATTAGACAAATAGTGCACTGTTCTACATAATTAGTTTCACGTTAACGTTTATATAGAAAAAAATTATACTTAGATGATTTAATTTGTTTGCAAATTGTTCCGTAAACAATTCGCATTATATATATATTTGGAAAGATTAATGATTTCTTTTTTATTTTGTGTTCTCATTAGCATATCAAACTTATTTAATGTTGGACATGCTTGATAATATGACTTTAAATATGTTTTTCTAATATCTTTGTATAATGGACATATTAATAAGAAATGGTATTCACTTTCTACGACATTAAGATTACAAAATTTACATTTCCTGTTATCCCGAGTAATATTGTGATATCGACCTCGTTCTATTTCTAATCTATGTGATGATAGGCGGAATTTAGTTAGTGCTATTTTAAATTGTTTTGTTGTAATTATATCCAGATATTGTTCTGTATTAAACGTATCCTTGATGCGGCAATATGTATTTAGTCTTGATGAATTGTTGATCTCACTGTACCAGTGTTGTTTGTAATGATCAAATAATCGTTGTTTTATTAGATTGTATATGTATGTTTGTTCAGATTTTTCTGTCAGGGTTTCTTGTTCAGTCCATACATAAGATAAACCTAGCTGCTCGAGTATTGATTTGATTTGATAAGCCCAATTTCTATTGTTGTATGTTATGTTTTGTTCTGCGTCATTGAGTAGTAGTTCATATGTTATTTTTATGAGACTATCATTTGTACATGATATTATTTTAAACCAATATTTAAATATGTGTAATTTACGCATCACAGATAAGGGGTACCGTCCTAATTCGCCATACAGTGCTGATAGATTTGTTGATTTGTTGACACATAGAATTTTTCTTAAAAATTTTGTATGGATAATCTCTAATTCTTTTCCTGAATCTTGTCCCCAGATTTCAGCAGAGTAGTGAAGAACGGGGGTTACCAATTTATCAAAAAGATTTAATTTTTCTTTTGTTGGGAATTCATATTGGTTTAACACAGAGTAAAAACGATGGAGCGCTCTGTTACCATGTTCTGATATTGATTTTATGGTTTTATACCAGTTTCCGTTTTTGAATAAAGTTACACCTAAATATTTGAATGATGTGACAATTTCCAACGGCTCACCATATAGAGTAAAGTTAAAACTTGTTTGTCGGGTACTTTTTTCGAAAATAACAACTTTAGTTTTACTTATATTGATCTTCAGTTTGTATTTATTGCAGTAGTTTTCAACGTCATTTAACATTAGTTGAGCTGATGTCGGCGACGTTGAAAATAAGACTTGATCATCGGCATAAGATAATAAGAAGAATTTTATATCGTTGATCGTTATGATTCCTTCAATATTAGAGTTAATATTTTCAATAATGTCATTAACGAACATCATGAACAGGATGCTTGAGCATGGGTCGCCTTGTTTTACACCAGAGTATGAATTGATGTATTCTGATGTTCGATTGTTTAACATGACNTTTAACCGAGAATATATTTATGGCAACACCGATGCTATTATCACAACCCAATAGTTTTGTTATCAGAATCATCACACATTTATGACCGAGTAGGTTCATAATAGGTACTCAGTGGTTCGATCCCAGGTGCGGTAAACTTTTTTTTATTCTTTTTTTCTTTCTTTTATTTCACTCTTGTTTTTTTCCTGGAGCTCTTTAGTCCTGTTGTTTACATTAATAAATTTAAAGCATTTAATCACAAACTCCAAAACATGCCGAAATCTGTCAACAAGTCCCTGTTATGGAGGATTAAGGTCGAGTTTGATACTGTATGGTCTTATGTTTGTGATTAAATATTGTATTAGTGCTGTGTTTTAGTAAGCCGTTGTGATCCCAATTAGGATTTTAAACAATCTATAATGTTTATGCATAACAGTCTGTGTACCGGTACTTGGGTTTCGCCTAATTGCTGTATTTTAGGAAATTTGACATAGACGGTAGGGATAGTTAAACAAAAAAATCTCTGTTAAAAGTGCGGTGACCCCCCTTTTTTATTTTTGTTTTATGATAACAACACGTAGATGAACATATCTGAGTAGTTTCGCAAAAAGTTATTAGATAGAACTTTTTTAACTTCCATTTTTGTGTTAAAATAGTAAAAAAAATACGTTTTTTGGGGTGACATAAAAATTATTAAAATAAAAATTTCTTAAAATTTAACTTGTGTTCTCCATTTTTTGGTAGTTTGTGGTTTAATTAAATGGTATATGAGATATATTATCTTATATAATATAAATATGTTGCCAATTTCATAGGTTATTAATCATTTTTATGCAATTAGAGATTTTTCAGATTTAATGAAAAAGTACATGTTATAAAATGATGAATAAAATCAAAACAAGGCCGGTGACCCTATGTTTTTATTTCATTTTTCATATAGTATTTGTATAAAGTACTTGAATATAAATTTTGAACAAAAGTTATTAGATGGAAAAAAATCAGCAAAACTGCCGCAACACCCCATAAACGGTCTTGTCGAGATATTCATCAAAATATTTTTCGTTATTAAAATTGTTTGATTTATGTTTTTCTATAAAATTTCGTATAATGAATTTATTGTTTTATTCTCAAATCAAAAGTACGTTAAAATTGCTGCTACAAACAAACCTCGAAATTGTGCATGTTTTAAATGATCATTTGACGTGTCATAATACACTGTGTCTCATTTAATTTATTCAAATTAAGCATGTATCTGCAATTGAAATTTTGAAATTAATCTCCACTCTATGTATCTTGAAAGACCGCTTTTAATAGAAAAGGGGAGGAAAGCCGTGTTTTACATCTACTGTTGAAAAACACCTTGGGGGGACATACCCCTCCCGAAACCACCCGACCAACGGTTCCAATGTCCCGGAGCTTCTTATGCTCTTGTAAATATTTATATATATAATATATACAAGTTGCGTTCGATAGTGTATAAAATGTATATCGACGTTTAAAAGAGATACGATATATATATATACAGTCGAAACTGGCCTAACGGTCAACTCGAAATAATTCATACATATATATATATTATAAAACTCAATAAAACTCATCAATAATAAAAATCACAACTACTCTTTGGTTACCAAACCAGTTCTATTGAAAAGTTTCAAAAGTAAATAAAAAATCATAATTGTATTCACTGGAAAGATAACGTACGTTTTTCTTACCCTTTAATGCCATATCAAACTTCGTTGTCTCGATAGCGTTGTGATGTTTTTCAGATGCGGGTTTTTGAAAACTGTTTTTCACAGGCCTTGACACGGCGGAATGTTGGCAAAGCAAAGCAGGAACTTTTGTTAAATGTTGGTACGCGCTTTCGATAGTTTGAATCAAGATTTGATGTATTATGTTAACAATATCGCGAGTGATAGTGTAAATTATTACGGAATACCGTAGGGCCATCATGGTTACACATTAAAATCCAGAGGGCTACAATGCGATAGTGCGAAAGTACGATGGCAACAATGCGATAGTACGATGGCGACAATGCGAAAGTACGATGGCAACAATGCGACAGCGCGATAGTACGATGGCGACAATGCGATAGTCATCGTACTGTCGTCATCGTATTATCGAATTGTCGCCATCGTACTATCGCACTGTCGCCATCGTACTGTCGCATTGTTGTCATCGTTCTTCGCATTGTCGCATTGTGGCCATCGAACTATCGCACTATCGCCATCGTACTGTCGCACTGTCGTCATCGTATTACCGCACTATCGAATTGTCGCATTGTCGCCATCGTACTATCGCATTGTCCACTATCGCCTTCCGGTACACAAACTATTCTTATTGCAGAAACAAAAAAGACGACTTTATAAAGATGTGCTTTGAAAGAGGTTACAGTTATAATGAAATCAAATTCTTATTAAGTTATAGAATGGGTATTGTCGTAAGGTATGCCGAACTGTAAAGTATTTTTAAAAGTGGTCTCCATCTAGGAAAAAATACGATGTGCGCATGTGTACCGGAAGGCGATAGACGACAATGCGACAGTACGATGACGACAATGCGACAGTGCGACAATACAATTGCGACAGTGCGACAGTACGATGGTGACAATGCGATAATACGATGACGACAGTACGATAACGCGATAGTACGATGGCGACAATGCGATGATACGATGGCGACAGTACGATATGACTATCGCATTGTCGCCATTGTACGATCGCATTGTCGCCATCGTACTATCGCATTGTCGCCATCGTACTATCGCATTGTCGACATCGTACTATCGCACTATCGCATTGTCGCCCTCTGGATTTTAATGTGAAAGCACGATGAAGCGAGTGTATTTAAACAGTAACAACCAGGCGAGTTACGCCTTTTCGTTTGTACTGTTACCTGTTCGCTTTTGGAATTACAACTTATATTAACGTTCATCGCCCCATGATTCGTTTTAACGAATGTTCATTTAATAACTTATTGTCGTTTATTGTTGGTTCCTTTCAGCCGTATTACGCATTCCACCGCGTAGGTTCTGCAGAAAAGTTACATAACAGAATGTCATAAAGAACATTATCTTATTTCGTTGATAAGAATTACAATTCTTCAGATGTGTTTCATTTAAGAATATCTTTAACACATTATGATGGAGGGGGGGGGGAGAAGCTTAATACAGTTTCTGGCATAACATACAAGTTAGGATGTTTATTATGATAACCTTTCTGTCCTGAAGTTCACGTAAAAAAGACAGACAGTAATGCAACCGAGTTTCTTCGTTATAGGGAACAGTTATATTGTGTCTAATGATAAATCAAAGCGCTGAAGGCACTGAATTTGTTCGCTGTTGTATAATCTTAGACGCAAATCAGTTTTCAAAATTATGTTATAACTTTTTATATCGCAAGTTTGAAATGACCATAACCCATTCAAATTTATAAAGAGTGTGTCTTAAAGCACAGGTCGAGATGTTTTTGTTTTTCTTCAAATCATTGATACAGCTTATCAGTGTGCACAGGCGTATCTTATTTGACATGCATTTAGCCCAGTTTTCCATGAAAGCAGCCACTAGGTACATATTTCAATGATAAACACTAGACTGGCCAACGTTGTCTTACAAGCTGTTAAATACTTTTGAATACATACACACTAAATGTAGTGTACAGTGGGAACTATAAACATGCATACGCGGTGGTTAAAGCAGACGCTTTTAGCATTCGTCGTCTGCATAATTTTACTGCAGTTATCCACACAGGCAGTCACGGGTTACGGTTCCAAGCATAGTTAAGCCATAGAACAACTTCAATTTGGTTTTTTATGTATTGTTGTTTTGACATTTAATTGATTTCGCGCGTATATACCTTTTGCGTTTATAATAATAGCATTAACTTAAACACAGTCGTCACTATAAAGTGACTATTCCATCACTGTTATTGTTTTAAAGTAACGAGAAATACAATTTATTTGTTCGCATATTTCTTTAGTTTTAGTTTTGCATTGCGATGCGTGTGGTAAAAAACCCATAGATACTGCTATTGCCTTGCAATTAAAAACAGACAAACAATTAGTAGAAGTATTAATTCCTTCAAATAATCGAATAGTTATTTTCACAAAAAATAACAAAGACACACAACTGCAACAGCATAATTAAATATGGCACTGTGTTAGTAAACCGGTCTCCCTTGCTCAGAAACAATATAACTCACCAGGAATTCCACATCGGAAATGTCTGTGAACACTGGTTATATAATTTATTATGTTTCAAATGATAACCGCTTCTTCTCAACAAAAACGCCCTAACACCTATATAAAACCGATAGCATTATGGCTAGAAAACCGAGTGTTATCTAATAAACAACACGCTTATAAATAAGCTGTTAGCATAATTTATTCCGTAGAAAGATAATACAATGCAAAGTTACGCGGCCGTTCCATTTTAAATGTAGGACAGTGTGTGTGCTGCCGTCATAAAAAGTCACATTTAATTTGTATTGAATCGTTCGCTTATATGACTTGTTTTAAATCCCGAGAACATGCAATTTGTTAAGCATTTTAATAAACTTTAAGCAAATTGAATGTTAAACCAAGCAAACTAAAATCAAAATCAAACAGGCAAATATAACGTTCCATTACCATACCAAGAATAGAGAAGTCTCTAAGCAGCTGAAATCATAACGCTCCTTCAAAGTCAGAAAAATACTATGTTTGGTCTACACTTACATATTAAATCCATTCAATTGTTAAATGGTTATGCGTTATTTATTAACGATCAATTAGTTTGTCTAAATACAGAACAAGATCATACATGTGTCATCAATATTGATTGACATATCCAACGTGTACTCGCTTCAACCAGCTCGTTTAATATGAGCAAATCATTAAAATGTTACGTAATGTTCACGAAATATTAACTGGTATATCTTTTTATGTCTAAACATACGATCGTGTGTTGTCTTTCGTTGGTCAGTTTCAATCTTGTTAATGTCCTTTAAACGCTCTTAGTTTGCGTTTCAGAAATATATTAAACTTACCGAAACAAAAGTTCTAAAAAAGTCGAAGTTCTAAAACAAAGTCAAAAGAAGGCAAGTTAAAGGGTGATTCACCGAAACTACAGGAAACCGAAAATACTTGTAATATAGTAGGCTTTCTAAGTTTTTGAAAAGAGCAATATGTTGAAACCTTTTGGACATGAGGTTTTCGATTATTGTTAACAAAGTGATCAAGTATTACTTCTTGGTCCAACGATTTTTCGGTCCATGTTCAAAAGACTTCTCAGAGACTAGATTTACTCGGGACACACTGTTAACTTTTACGTTGTCGCGACATTACATACCGCGAGGGAACTGGCTGGCGAAGCTTCGTGTTCATGAATATTCACCAGCAAACTAATGACCAACAAAAGTACGCTTTACGTCCAGATGCTCTTTGAATGACGTTCGGAATCAACGATCATGTGAGTGAACAACAATAAATGTGACAAAAGCGAACTGAAAACAGTACATTTGAAAAAAAAGCGAACACCGCCTGCTTTGAAACTGTTTTGAAAACGCGTCGTTTCATTGGCTGATGTTCCCTGCAGAATTTGACACGGAGACCAATCAGATGTCTTGTAAATTATTCATGACTACGAAATAATCATAGCCTGATCCTTACTGTTAATAAAAAAGCATAGCCTAGTGGATTTTCGACGATTTGTTTACTCCACTAAACTTTAAATGTACATTTGAAATTACATAACTAAAACAAGTATGAGTGTTCCATTTACCTGATACATAACTAAAGTAAGAAATCTAGTTCATAAGTCGCCAACGTGCTTTCGCCTTAGTCGAAACAAAACAAAAAAACTTTATGGCTTGTTGATACACAATTTACAACATAATACTGTTTTATTTAGAACGTTTTACCATTAGTGGGATTAAATTACAAGATAAAAAAGCAAACAGGAAAGCTAAAACTTCATTTGCTTCAAGACCACGATATTGGAGAAATTGCTTCCCTAAGTGCTAAGTAATTAATCATCACCAGAAAGTTTATCGGCTGCACAGTGCCCTCATGCATCACTTGTTGTGGTGGATCTTAACATGCACATGCAGAGCCGTTGATAACAATTCGTGAAAAGAATGTGATTCTATATGCGGCTTTTCTATAATGAAACAAACATTTAGGTGATATAGATCTATTTCAAAATGTATGGTATTGCTTGTATGGCTCATATTTCATAATGCAATTTATCATACCCCTACGCTGATATCGGCCTGATAAAGGTACCTGATATATTTTTGTTATAGCAGATCAGTAGGCGTTTATATCAGTCAATTTTTGGAGGTACGTCATGTTACTAATTACCAAATATGAAATCATCATTTTCGGTAATAAAAAATCAGTTATAACAAAACATAGAATTTTATACCAAATTGTATTATATTATAGACACAAAAAGCAACAAAAAAACAGCAAAACAAGTTTGGTTTTATTAAATATTTTGACCAAGTGCTCACTACGGCTTAATAAACTCGTCAAACCTTATGCAACATACTCATTCCCGCTAAACATGCACCGTCGTAAGCCATTTAATTGTATTATGTCTTTAAATATAGGGTCATTTAGGTATGATAAACAGAAAAAACAGACACGTGCCCTATCATTTTGCAATATATCATTCTCGGCACAAACTACTTGGCAAGCCTGGTCGTAATTTTATTCTAAGCCTCACTCAATATATTAGAAAACGATAGGGCATTTACCTGTTATTTTCAATGTATGAGGTCATATTTTGTTTTTAAATGAGAATTATATTAAATGTCAAATATCAAGAGATGAAATGATTTTGTTTTCAACAAGATGCCTACATATCATCACAAAATGTTTTGGTTTATTACAAACAAACACGAAGTTCATTTAGTGTACCATCGAACTTAATAATTGGGTGAAATGCTTAACAGTTAATTATGGTGGATCATGTTCAAAACTTTATAAATTCTAATAGTTTGATCTAGTTCCATTAACTGCTGGTAATTGGTGTTGCTTAAAAAACACCGTTTTAATGACAATACTTAATAGTGTGTTGAATATCACAATATCATTAACTTTATATTATGTACAATTCCGTTAAAACTGTTTGTAAATACAATCAAATGTATTGGACACATAATAAGCAATTGGAATGGCCCTTTTTGGCCGTTTTAAAGAGTGGATGCCAACACACTTTTACAGTATAATGCGTATCATTTACATCCGTTAACTTGAATAACAACATACCGAATAAATCAATTAAAAAAAACAACAACATGTTAGATATGTTCCAGCATTCACCCGTTTACAACTAAGTAATTAACATGGAATTTGGCTTGACATTATAATGGAATCGTGAACATTCATAATGGAAAACTGGCACTAGCTAAACATTGAGCACTGACCAGTCGTAACGTGGGTGTTTTAGTGGCACGGCGTTTCGGAGCTGGAGTTTATATAAACAGACAACAAAAAAGGAGAGTATTAAGTGAGTTGTACATTGTTCTCTCAACAGCATGTCATAAATAAATGTGTTTTTTTTTGGCTGAAGTTGTCAAGATATCAGATTCCAGATTAAATGTCCAGATTATAATTCCATAGTGTAGTTCTAGTAAAGCACATGTTCCTACTGCAAATAAAAACTTGGTACTGAAAATATTGAACTAACAATAGCGATTTTCATACCTTCATTTGCAAAGACAGATGTAATTAATTTGTTTTTCATTAATTGAAGAAAAATATTTTCTTTTTCTGATAATTATTGTTTGCGTTTCGTCCACTGTTGACATAACAAAACGTAATGTTCGTTTTTCAAATTGAATATTAAATACTGACATACACATTGATAACTCGGACGTATATGAGATAATTTGACCTTTTTTGCACCCATAAGCTGTAAACAAGAATGGGACAAGTGTCTTAAAACATTAAATGTTTCAATTTTAGTGTTGATTAAATATGTAAATATGAATACGGAAACATTTCGACCGGTCCTTTTTATTTTACGTGTATATGGTATAGTCAAAATCAAAGAAACATCAATATTCATAAATTGTACCAGAGCATGTGATTCATTTACTATTGCCCCTGCATAATGTGTAAACACAATTCTAACTTAAACCATTTTTGTCTGCAAAATAATTGTTTGTAAAAAAATAAGAAGAAACAACGCGGTTTCATAATTGTCACGGTGAAGGTAAAAAGGGAACAAACATTAATAATAAGACGCAGCTCAATAATTCACTTACGATTTTAAGGAAGTAAATAGTTTTATTTGAGTACATTCAACAAAGAAACTCTTTAAATCCATTTTAGCGAGTTTCCATAAAGCTTTTAAATATTAGCTTCATAACTATTATTTATTTTGTCATTACCTGTACAAGTATCATCAGAAGCAGGCATAGCATTAAACAGAAAGGTGTGGATGCAGTTCTTGGACGTGAGGGATATCAGCATTCCTCATGGCCTGGAGACGTCTTTTTTTGTTTCCCGTTCCTTACAAGACGTAATGCCCTTGAATGACATACTTGCTTTTGTAGCCCAGCAAGATATGTCCTACACAAAGAGGACCATAAGGTTATTCCGTGGAGGAAGATAGGAATGAAATGCGGCTCAATTGGTCATTGTCGGCGAAGGAACTACTTAAAAAGTACCCCTCAAAGTATACAACAAAGTACGGAAAATACGCTTAAAGGGGCACAAGGCCATACTCCGGGTTACATTTTAGTATATTTTCCGCACCTCGGGTACTTTGTAATATATTAAAGAGTAATTTTTTAATAAGTAACTACGCCGACAATGAACAATCGAGCGTTAGTCCGCGGATGAAGATAAGCATTCAGCCAAAAGCAAGGCGCCACGACGACATCGCCGGAACTGTTAAATTGGGTCTAGTACCATGGTTACAGTGGGGTCTGGTCGTGGTCAGCTCTTAGATCGGGTGGGTGGTGCTTATATATCAGTTTAAAAGTTAACGTTTCCATTTTTCTTGTTTAGTATTTGATTTCTAGTCCTTGGTATATATTCTCTTTAAGATCAACATTTGTAATTGTACTTTATTAACTCATTACAATACCGGTCGTTATCAAGTAATCATAATATATTTATAACTATTGTGCAAAATTTAAGAGGTTGCCATAATTGTCTGTAACGATTGGAACACTCTCTAAATATAACATTTAACCAGATTTAAACGTTAACTGTATAGGCCTACACTACGTTACGGTTTACAGATGTGAATTATATGACAGTTTAGAGCTGCAAGAACACGGAATTGGCTCCGTTAAGAACAAGAATGAACAGAACTTCGGGGGGTCGAGTCAACATTACCTTAAACAGCAGCTTAAAACTAATGATAGTTTCACAAGCGACAAATATTTTGGTCGGTATTCAAGAATTGTGGAACATTCTTAACGCCTTGCTGCAATGACAAGAAGTGTATGATGCCACCAATGCACAATTAAATTTGAGATGCTTACCCAATATTTTTTAGTTTTATTATACCAAATCCCGATGACACAATTTTACTCCGCCAAGGTTCAGTAGTTTCACATAACTGTCCGATAACATAATTTTAGCACCGCCCACATTCGAGATTCTTATGCTACTCTGCAGTGCTTAATGATTATTAAGTCACTTTTATTTGGAGCTTTACTTGAAGGAATGTCGTTAAAAAGTACACGAACAGTCGTTCTAGGTCAGAGGTTTAAAACGCGTTGATGAACGACGACGATTTCAACAGTTCTGACCTGAAAACATGCAAATAAGTGCAATCAATTTATATACGTAAAATAGTACCTGGACGAATTGGGAAACGTGTTTATATGCATAATGTTAAACCTTTAAATCCTTAATATTTAATTGTAATTATTTTAGTGTAACTATTTCAATACATTTACGTCATAGCTCGTTTATACGATTTGAATCTGCTAGATATCTGTATTACTTCACAATCCTATTGTTTTGTTTTTAAATTATAAATGCTATTTTATTTAATTCCTAGAATGTTTCCTAAAATTCAATACAAACCCACATCACGAACGCGACAAAAAATCAAAATACAACTCAAGCATACTGTTTGCTTTTCCCGACCAGTTTATCATCCCAACTTTCTCAAGACTTATTTCAATATTCAATGCATCGTTTCATAGTGTAGAAAGTTGATGAAAAACTCACTTGTTTACAATGTAACTGGTTGTGATTACTTCCGAAAAAAGAATGTATAAGGGTCTATTGCACTTTATCGGTAGGCAGAAAAGAACAAAAAGGTATATGACAAATTATATTTTAAGGATGTACGCTCTATTTAAACCCGAAAGCGCCTTTTAGTTCGGCCTGGCTCTAAACAAAGAACGATTATTTGCTGTTATTAAGGTAGAAACCGTGTAATGAGCTCGGAACTTTCCGTACAATTTCGTTAGATGTCGTGCTATTTCGTTGTAACTCGAAAATGTCCGTTTGCTGTCGGGAATTTGAAATTGTTTAATCAAACACAATTATTTTCTCGCATATTTACTTTCATTATATCGGATTTTGATACATCAAATCAATTTACCATAAAAGAATAGAAAGTTTTCCATTTTTCGTAATTGTTATTGGGAATTCCTGGGAAACCCTCCAAGGTAGATCACTTTACTCTCAAAACCAAAACAATGACAAACACAAATGAATGGTAACAATCGTAACAAAAAAGGACGTTTTATATCAAAATCTAAGAGAAAGGTTTCTGTTAATTATAGGAATGTGTTAGTTGAGCATAAGTACAGTCACGGCTTGAATATGTGTTAGTGCACAGAAGGTAATTGTCCCATGTTTAGCCATAGAAAACAAAACGACAACTGGCATGGACGTCGGATTGTGGAATTGGATATTTTATTGAAGAGCCTCCAGTCCTGTCAGTGATGTAAACTATGACCTGTGCCACTTGCATTTGACAATGTTGTGGGTGAACTACAGAAAGGGTTGGGGGGCTACTTCTATGTTGTGTGTTTAAATGTTAAATGTGGTGCTGTAAACAGAGTGCCATATGGAACAACACACCATATCAAATCCAGAGGGATGCCCTGTTTTGAAGTCAATTCAAAGCTTGGGATTGGTAAGAAGTTTGTATGAATTTTACATTTATGGAAATTGCTTTTGATAACATATGTTTGGAGTAGGAGTGTAATTTCCAAGTAAATGTAGCTGTGCAAGTCGAGAAAATGACTATTTATTATGAACATTAAAAATAACTTTTTTGGCAACTGTCAAGTGCTTTTAAACAATCTATTTTGAAGATTGCTATTCTGTCTTTCGACTGACTGTTTCATTCAAAGATATAGGCTGTACTGTCCAGAATTCCGGATCGTTTTGTCTGAGCTGTTTTGTTGATGGGCTGTTAAATTTTGGTGCAATACATGAAAGGTACTTATCAGTGTATTTTATTACATTTACAGCAATGATTGATGGATTGGGTGGTGCTGTAAAGGTCATCAATTTCCTGTCAGCCCTGGACATGAAAGAGGTCCATCCAGAGAATCTATAACTGATGGAAAACCGGGCTGGGGAATTCATTGAAGCATATACAGGCGGTCAGGAGAAGATGGCCTCCGAGACATCTTCACTATGAAAAACTCTGACGGTCAACCGCGAGTTACTAGTATTAAGAAAGAACTCGATGAGGTTCTGCCAAAGCTTGCAGCTTTCTTTATCACTTAAAAGTGTGTGAAAGTAACACAGCTGTTTAATTATTTGTTATAAGTAATAATTAGTGCTATCAAGCCCATAGTTGTTCAATGCATACACATTTATTTATTTTCTTGACATTTCTACAGAGTTGCGGCCCTTGGAGCCTTCAAATATCTTGTAGAGTGCTGATTTTTTGTTAGATATATGAAAGCATTACAACACCTTTTTTATAATACATTACAATGTGTTGTTTAAAAAAAAATAGTAATAATTGGTTGTTTTGGCTATTTTCGTCGATATTCGTTACAGAGTTATGGTCCTTGTCTACTTTACAATAAGAATATTCTACAGGAGGCCGTTTTATCAACATATCTTATCTTAGCGGATCTTATCTTAAATCCTTCACTTACGATTTCATTTACGATCCGCTAATACCCGTTTTATAAACGCCGTCGTAAGTATCGAATCGCAGCTAAGATTTTGGTTAAGCGTACGATCTGGAAAATCGCGAACCAGTCGAAAAACGTCACCAAAATGTCACACGATTTCCCGCGTTTATGTCAAAAAAGCAAGATGGCCGACAAAGTAAACACAGGCAAGTCGTTCTATACATAGATGGTGACGTCACTGCGTTATTGTCAGTAAGACCTGCGTGTACACAATGCAGGCAAGTAGTTAGAATCACAGGTGTTGGGCGCATTTTTTATCAAAAAAAAATAAAAAAAAATCTGATATAATATATATATATACAAGGTAGGTATCTCTTGACAAAGAAAAATCACCTCCATCAACATTTTAAGCGATTAATTGACTAAATGGCGGTCGATTTTCGTAAACTATGTACCATTTTGTTGGGAAAGGTTGCCTCGTGACGAAAAATTACCAAAAACGGCTACTTGCCAACATAAACTACAAGAAAACACTTGTCGAACTCGTTGAAATGCTGGGTCGGGGATCGACAGACCGATGTTCAGTGCCGAATTTTACTAGAGTAAAACTATCAAAATACCACAGCTACCGAAAATAACCCGCAAAAGTAATAGTAATAAACAAATACGAGTTTATCAAATTACAACACAGATTTGTCCTGTTGTTCACACCAAACACTCATATAATCGTTATGTTTCAATGTTTATTTCAATCGTGTACGATGTTGTTGTTGTTCACCTTACGCGATTGGTTCCGCGCCTTAAAGTTACCGAAGGTATTATCGAATAACTGAAACCGGGAACCGTATTTACCATGTAAGTTTCTGATCGACATGAAGCTGGACTCGAAAATGCCGATAAACAATTCCCGATTTACAACGATTTCGACGTAAGAACGCAGACAACAGGACGAATCTGTGGTGTAAGTTGATAAACTCGTATTTGTTTATTGTACTTATGCGGATTATGTTCGGTAGCTGTGGTATTTTGATAGTTTTACTCTAGTAAAAATCGGCACTGAACATCGGTCTGTCGATCCCCGACCTAGCATTTCAACGAGTTCGACAAGTGTTTTCTTGTAGTTTATGTTNTTGACAGAACATTGATAATGTTGGCTTTGCAAAGTTTACGAATTATAATTGTTGGGGCAGATATTGCAGACATTATACAGTGCATCATTACAAAGACAAAAACTTCATAACGTTATGCGAAAAAAGGTAGCTTTCATAGATATATACATGTAAGTAAATTGCGTCGACAACTAACTTGTATACTAATGTCCGAAATATGCAATATCCGAATTCTAGTTCACTCTTTAAAGTTCCAGTTAGAATGACAAATGAACTGTTATACTTAAAAAGAAACCATAAAACATTTGTTTTGATAAAAAATTGAACACAATAACTAAATACTTACCTTTTTAACCAATTAACTATCCCAATATTAAAAATTTCAATTTCCTTAGTCGTGTATTGTAGAAATTGATATAAAGAATTTATTTAACGTTGTCAAACCTAAATACTTTCAATAGTGTCAATATTTCTCCATCACGGAGATCGCTAAAACCCTTTCTTTCTGGAAACATTCTCATCTCTCTTGGTTGACCAACGTCTAAAGCGCGTGCGGCGGCCATAATTAGTACAGTTTACGAACGCTAAGAGTGGTCTTACCCAGTCGTAGCTTTAAGCACAAATCTTACGACATCTTAGCTGCGATTTCTTTGATAAAACGGTTTGCAGTACTTACGATAAGCGAACGACAAAATCCTACGAATCTTACGTAAAATCACGCTAAGATCTGTTGATAAAACGGCCTCCAGCTCTTTATATTGTTAACAATATCCTTAAAGTAAGTAGGCCTATTGAATGGATTAAGGTCTATGTTTTTGACGTATAGAAAGTATGCATATAAAAGAGACACGTTTGTGGTTCATTTTTTATTTTTCATTTAGTTTAGTTTAAACCTATTTATTTTAGCTCGATTGCATCGAAAGCCGTAGGCTTATATAAACGCTCTCGAGTCTGTTTCCTGGGACTATAACCAGTACTTGGTGTCTTTGAGGGAGATCAAAGGAACGCTCCCAGTGGGGTTCGAACCCATGACCTCCCGATCGCTAGGCGGACACCATATCCACTACGCCACGGCGTTATTTTTCATTTCTTTACATTGCCAAAGTTACCTCCCTTTCTTTTGAAAATAGACCTGGAAACAGACCATATAATTTCTACAATTTGTTAAGCATATATGTAATATTAATAATGTGAGTTAAATTGTAGTGCTCCAACACACTATGATTGAAAAAAGTGATTACAAAATATTCTATATAATAAGACTTCCAAGCAAAAAATAAGATTTTTAAAGCCTATGTACCATCATTTTTCTAAAACAAACATGCATTTTTTTTCATGGAACTATTGTTTTATGGACATTGTTGTATCTATATATTTATATAGTATTGTGCTAAATACATTTCAGGCAATAGATATGACTAAAAAGTACTTTTATTAGCATATTTATAACACTATCCCAACTTTGCAAGTGCAAAAACAATGCTGCAAGGGCTATCTATATGTAAAATGCCAGAAGTCAATTAATTGATGGTCAAACTTCCTGAAAATGTGCATATGAATTTGTCAGAATGTGTATGTTGTCTATACCATAAGCAATGTTTGATACCATGTTATGACCATTACGGGTATTCTACATGTACCTTATTGAACACATTGTTTGTCTTTCTATGACATTGGTTCATGATATCTGCACGACTTATTTGAACTCTGAAGGATAGGCTGTGGAATATATGCTTTATCACCGTTTTAACGTCGCAATTACCAATCATATGTTCGACTATGAACATATTGTGTGTCAATTGTGTCCTCTTGTTCCTTGTAGTACGAGTTTAATACATCTATTTCGTGATGATAATTGTCCATATAAATAGTTTAATGCCCTAGATAACTAAAAACATGTATAACAAATGCGAACTTGTCAATTCAATATTCGTGAAAGACCTAAAACATCCAGAACATATTGAAACCACAGACCGTATGAACAACATTAACTTATCATTATTTATAAACAATGCACTTTCCGAATTTAAGTACCTGTATATATACCAATATTATATAAATTTCATAAGCGGACTATAATCATTATAGACGTAGTGGACTCTGAAAACGTGCTTAGATTTTGTATTGTAAATTACGCGATCATAAACCCATGGAAGAGTTCATGGACACTAAATTGGAAACTTAATTACTTAACAGATTTGAGAATATAACCACAACAATAAATGACCTTTCTTATGGGACTTAGCAACTTTTTGCTGGTATTAAACACAATTCTGAAGGAAGATTCATTACCAGGAAAAGATTTGCATAATGTTCCTCTTCAATCATTTTAACAGAGTATTGTACGTTGCCGATGTCTTAAATAAGTTCATATTGATATTTTGTCTTGACATTTGTCAAAACAAGTATATACAGTTTGAGACATGTATGTTCATAGTTACACCATTGTCTTTAAGCATTATATTGCTTGACAAATGGCAATGGAAAGAATCCACCAATTTAGCGTTATCCTTGTTTTATACTGTTTTGATTATGTAGGGATATTAATAAGTAGACGGTTCTACTTTATTATACCCATGCCTGGTCAACAAGTCATGGGGTCCTGATTTGTGTGTGTGGATATTTCAGTGATTTTTTAAATCCATATACAACTTACAACAAAACGAGTTTTGCTTGGACGTTTTTAACATGGGGTCAACAAACTGAATAATTCTGTTCCTGATAACATCTCACAAGTGTGTTCACACCAATCTGAAAGAATTCTATGATTCTTTGCTCGATTCGGACCACATCATACAAATCTTGCCAAATTAACTTTTACAGCTAAAAGAGATCAAGTGCCAAAATATAATACAATCATAAAAACACAAATTTAATATGCTGCTCAATATTATTGTACCCTTTTTTATTTATATATAACTATGCCAACATGAAATTCATCATAATGTATCACTGTTAATATATTTGTACACTGATACATTATTCATGCGTATACTTCATCGAGGCATGTATGTGTACGCACTTTGAATGATCAGTTTTTGTTTTGAATTTCAAATACGTTATCGTAACCTTCATTCTAGTTTAAGCTACGATACAATTATCACAGTATGATGAAATGTACTGAGCCGTAAATTAAAGGGACATGGACATGTAGATGTGCTATTTTTTTGTTCATATGTGTACCTGTCATATACTAAAAAAAAATTGTTTAATTGTTTTTTTAAATAACTGTCGCATATACCGGTATATTGATTACAATTGATGCATGTTTACAATCTTATTAACGGAGCATCGCAAAATCTAAGTTGTAGCTTTGGGAAAAGTCTATGGACAAACATTTACTTGACATGATAAATTCTGCCCCTTTAAGTCCCTATGCATAAAAGGAGTCTTCTTTCACATTTAGAGTCATTCCTTCGGCTAAGGTCGACATGACACTTTGAAATAGATATGCAGCAAGTTATAGGTAAGAACATTTTTAATGTTTCTTAAGTTTGTTTATGGTTAAAAATGGAATCACACTATCTAGCAATACTGAGTATACATATATTGCATCCATAAATAATATACATATTAATTAACAGAATATATTAGCTAAATAGCTTAAACACAGTATCCAGTTTAACCTGTACATCAAATGTAGGTGTTCAGTTGTTTCTATTTTACGAACTAAAACAACGTGTATAAACAATAACGTTTTTCATTAAAAACATATTCTATGTTCTGCAAATTCTTTTTCAGTGATTGCAGTCTTTGTAGCAGCTTTTGTGCAGTATTCTGGTAAATATTTGTAATCTTTTTTATATAGCTGATTTATAATTATATATTTATATTATAATCATTTATATTTTTGGTAACAACAAACAAAAATATTTATTGTTACTCGTGAATTATTAATTCCAAAGACAAACTACGTTTAATGATTTTTTCGAACATCGTTTTATGAATGTAGTGAAAATAATTTAAGGAAAAAGCACATCAGGTGAAAAATGCGCCTTTACACAAGGTCGACTAATAACTTGTTCTCGCATCGGTGCGCGTTTTTATCGTTCCTTCTCGCCCGAACAACAGGACGCATACATTTCTCTTTCTCGTTCTGGTTGGTGCAATGTGTTGTATTTGCTCTTATTCTTTCGTGTCGGAGAATTGGCGTGTTTGAGGGGCGAAACCACACATACAATCGAAAACGACGAATTCATTTTCTCGTCCGTGTTGCAACAACACATTTTTACCAAACATTTTGTTAAACTTGCAGAGTGTCTTCAGTGTTACACGTGTAGAGATGCTAGTAGTCCGAAACAGTGCAAGTCAATACAGACATGCACGGCTGGTCAGGTATGTTTGCGCAGTTCTCAATATTAGTTATTGTGGTGGGTGGCTGTAGGGCGCCCATCGCCGTGTGTCGTATATCGTGTGTCGTGTGTCGTGTGTCTACCGTCGTCAACAATTTGCTTCAAACGACATCTACTCTCCATATTGTAACGATATCATTTGATTACCCCTTTTCAAAGTTATTTAAATCTGTTCCGGTCCTCTGTAGGTCACCATAGTTTTGAAAAGAATTTAAACAGTACCTCGTCTCTTTCGAAACAGCAATGCACAGGGGTTTAATTTTTGGTCTATTAGATCGTATGTTGGTCCTCTGCAAAGTTTGCTCACATCATGCCGCTGTTAAATTATTTTTAGACGTATTCAGACCATTAACCCAGCGAAAGCAAGGTTCAGTATGATAAGGATCGCACTATCTTTATTTGATTGGCAAACTATGTCATGTCCTTGTCTGACAATTTAGGCCTGTAAAGTCAAGATGATAAAGATAAGTTTCAAGTTAAGAACAGCCAATTAGCTTTCACAAATGAAAGCTATACAAGCTTAAGAAGTCCCGTGTTTAATTACGGGTTTTTTAATTGTTAATTTAATAATGTAGTTTTATTTAACGCAATGTGTTTGTTTTAGGTTTTGTACATGTAATACAAACAGTTTAACCTAGACTTTGTAAAAAAATCCCTTTATATAGTTTATAACCGAATCGCTGAGCCTTTATTTAGATAATTAGAAAATCATTCACTCAAACGAATATTTGAACTTTATGACTTTAATAGAACGGTCTGGTCGTGTCTTTAAATTATTGGCTAATGTCAACAGTAACAAGTACTTGCATTGAGTTTGCACAGTTCGAGGCGCAATGACCAATACTTGTAATCTGTGTTTATATTTGAAAATCATATTTGTCTGATGTTCACGCTTCTTTGTGTATTCATTAATAGTGTCCAGGTTCGTAGAGCTCTAACTTTACAGCGTAATTATGGTGACCGTGTGTTATCTAATGCTACATGCAAACGTAAAACGAATGAGTCATCGAGTGAAAATGCGAAAGAGTTGTCATGTAACGTGTTCGGAAATTATATATATAATGCGTACAATTGTACTTGTCTACTGCCATTGCGAGACCCAATGTCCACGAATGGTTTCTGCCCCGTGTGAGAATAAATATAACAAGAGGTACAATTTTTTGTCCTATTTATGACCGTATAGTTTACAAGAGTAAGACTTTTTTTTGTGTTCCATATTTGACAGAACTTCCACCGGATATGTATGCCCACAACATTTAACTGAACATAACTTTACAAATACTATATCATATTATTCGCGTCTTGTAAGTAATGCACGTTCTGAATATGCAAGTTCAGCAAGTTCAGCAAAGTTTAGCAAAAACAAACGCATGTAAACACGGTCAAAATGAAGTTCCACTGTGTTATTCTAATAATATCATTTTATTACTTAAATTATAACTTAAGAAAAAAAACTAAAACTCAAAGTCATAAAACAGTGCCTAATATTAATGTGTAATATAAACTGCATTGAAGGACCAATATGGACTTGCAATGCAATGTAAGAAGGATCACCGAAGATATTATAATAAACTTAACCGTTGACATTGCATTTTGACGTTAACGTGTACCTGTGACTTATTAACATTTAATATGTGCGTAAAACGTCTTTATCTTAGAATAATTATTAAAATATTAAATGCGGTATTCACAATTATAAGATCATGCATGAATAACAACTAGAAATGTAACCGTCGAGTTCTTTTGCTCAACGCCTGACCGGATGTAGCTTAGCCTGTGCAAATTATTACGACATTTTTACTACATATAGTATTTTGGGTGAAAGGTTTCTCATGTTTGATCTTCGACCTGGTATAATGAACTTTTCCATAAAGATAACCAACTGATTCTTCCACAAAAAAATAGGTTTACATTGGTACTGAGTGTTGTCAATATCCATCACTGGTATGGTAAAGTTAAAGATTGGACAACACACTATTTGTACAAGTAATTCCTCTTTTGCAACCTTCTACCTCAATCGTTTGCGTTAGTCGTAAATTTAGCCATATTGTGTGAAACTTTGTCCATGTATGGCAATGTAGATCAAAATTCTTCAGTGCATTAGACGTTTAGAACTAGAAGAACCATATTAAATAGAACATTAGTAATAACGTGCTCTAGTTCGACCTGAAGTATCTAATAAGAACCATGTCTTAAAAGGGGGCCATCTTCATCTTTAAGTGTAACTTTAACCTTGAAGACAGCTATCTGGTCTGTGTGTGAAACACGTCGTCTGATATACTTTTGTGTCACGATATTTTGAAGTCCTTAAATACATGAAGAAATTTAACTCAAACTAAATAATCTTATGCAACAAATTGTCGTACATATATTTCAGCAAATTTGTTTTGAAATTCTTTAATAAATGAGGAAAATATAGCTCGAATAAGCAGTATGTTAGCACTAAAATGCTATTATTTGAAACTGACATTCAACAATAAGCTTGAACTGAATGATATCTTTTTGGGTTTGTGTGTAACACAAAGAAATGTAGAGGTAAACATGTGTACTAATTGTTTTTGAAATCCTTCAGTGCACATAGACGTTAAAGTTCTGACATACCCTAAAGTGCTATATGTTTAAAACAATCACCTTGAAATATGAAAGTGCCCTTAAAATACCCAACCCCCATTGTGCCGTCTATGGGCAAACGAAGCTTAGGTCTGGTAATATAATACAAACATATTCCGAAAAACATTCCCTTAGAGGAGCAGAGTCTATTGTCAACTGAAGGTCTGAATCATTCATAAAATTAATTAAAATAAATCGTAGGATTTTAGTCAGCATTCGCCAAATAGTTAATCAGAAATAAAATAAAAAGTGTGGCTTTTGTATATTTCAGTCGTGCGTCATGGAAACTCGACCGTCGAACTCCGGGCGACTGTATTCAATGGGTTGTCAAGATGTGCAGGTGGTGATCGCAAAACAAAACTAAACGAGTTTTATTTTATTTAGTAAACGTGTAAAAGTAAAGTTGAAATATGCTATGTCTACATGGTGTGAACTTATTCTATTTAAGTCACAGAATATTTATCAGAATTTAACGGACACATGTCTATAGTATGGTGTTCAATCAGAATGATTAAATGTAGGTTCATTCAGTATGTGCGTTTAGGCTCGACGATATTGTTCATTAAAAAAAACAACAACATTGTTTATTATAAACAAGTTTACAAAAGAAATTCGGATTCAAAGCAGTTATAGAGATACTAGGGCTTTTGTGCAGATTGTTCTAGTCCGTTGGGCGTGATTGTTGAAAGTGCAATAAGTAAAATAAATAGTTTAACATACTAGTATACATTTAAAGTAAAACGTGCATGTATCAGTTGTGGTCTATTTTTTAATGCATTTGTAGAAGAATGCATAGATGATAGAGCATATATGTTTGCATTCGTAATAATACCGAGAAATATTGTTCTAAGTAAAAGGAAACAATTAATATTTTAAAGAGCACATAACACTATTCAATTCAAATACAAGCAATATGCGCACACCAACATATCTGCAGTGAGAACGGCAATACTTGTGTTTGAATGTTGCCTACATTTATCAGAATATATATTTGATAGGTATGTGCCATGAAATTTTCTGTATTGGTTGGACGTTCAACAACGAAAAGACAGGCGGGGTCGTGTCATCAATGCTGTTCAGCTGACAACTGTAATATCAACCTATGTTCAGCCATAAGTGGTACGAAAATAGTATTACTATTTTTCATTTGTATGAGATATATTTAATTTCATTTTAGAAAACACTGAATACAAATCGGTCTGCATGGAGGTTTTAGTATTTGCAAACGCATGTAAAAATGACATGACTGCAGTCACGTGTATGTAACTGATACGAAAATAGTGTAAACACGATGCTAGAACACTTGTTATAACATTCGCAAAAATGTAATAAGTAAAATTAGAAAATATAATTATAAAGTTTCACATTGCATGTATTATTGTTTAACGGTAATATTCTAGCATTCTTCTGTCTGTAGGTTATGGTGTATCTAATCAGTTCCTTATGGTTCTCGATGGCAATACATTGTATCAGATGGATATAGCCACGCACAATTTACACCGATTGTATTTAAAAACGAGTAGTCCTCGTGGATTCGATTATGACCTGATATCACAGAAAGTTTACTGGTATGATGCTGATTACGGTAAAATATTTCGGCAGTCAATAAACAGCACCGTGAACGCCCGAGAAGATTTCCTAACAGGTAAAAACCGTTCTTACACAGAATATGATTGATTTAGACAAAGAGAGGGACATTTAAACATTAAGACATTTTAAATAAATTACAGAAATAAAAGTAAAAACAATATAAATACCATTAAAGTTCCCTTCCCGTTTCGTCATTAGTTAATAACCATTGCGCTGAACAGGCTGCTTTTACTACTACTACTACTACTACTACTACTACTACTAGTACTACAACAACTACTACTACTAGTACAAATACTACTACTAGTACTACAACTACTACTACTACAACAACTACTACTACTACTACTACTACTACTACTACTACTTCTTCTACTACTACTACTACTACTACTACTACTACTACTACTACTACTACTACTACTACTACTACTACTACTACTACTACCACAACTACTACTACTACTTCTACTACTACTACTACTACTNAATGTTATTTACAGTATTATATTAATATCAATATGCCATATTAGTATCACTGAATCATGTTATTTTAGTTTGATAAGTAATACTATGAAAACAAATAATAATCATGCTAATCTCAAAATAAAAACATGAAAATTATGTATGTATAATCTTTTCTAATATTTTTTGCAATAATGTTAAGGAGCCTACGTGTATGTATCCAGTCGCGAAGAATGTAGAAAGTCACTTTACACCCACAGGAGATAACTATCCACGACGTAAACTGCAAAAGAGGCATGTTGTCGGCTTCAAGGCGCCTGTACCACAGACGTTAGTTGCAGACACGATACACAGCCTGTTGAAGCGTTTCCCATTTCATTTTCGGCACCTTCACTCGCATTGGATACTGCCAACCAATACCTCTGGATGCCAATAGCAGAGCGTGTGAATCATATATGGACTATATTGTCAGGATAAGACGGTTTATTGATGGGAAATGCTATTGACGGCTTATTTGGTATTGCGAAATAGTTTACATTAGACATTATCGAGCTCGTTATATACTTGGGGTGTACTTCAAGGAAAAATATATCATACTCATCATCAGCAGCAGCATTAGAGAAATATGTATATAATGAAAATTTGAAATCACGCTCGGTTTGTCTGTATGGGCACATGTTGGTCTTATTGAAAAGTGCACGGTTTTTGTTAACATATCAGTCAAATGAGACAACTGATATTACACAGCTCAACTGGAATTAATACATATCAAGTGTTGTTGTATCATCAACCATGTCAAAAAATCATATTTTAAATTAACCACGGGAAATAGTGTTTATAATTTTTGCTATTTAATTATATGTTATTGTAGATGTAGGTGAGTGTTGCATGTAGGCATATTGTTATTCGGTTTAAGCTTTTAATTATTGTAAGTATTTTCCTAACAGTTGTTTAAATATTCTGAAAATTATAATGAACATAACTATTAATTATAAACACAATATAATACGTTGTTGGAAGAGCAAACATACTTTTAAACGATTTTACAAACTATGTATGACGTTCGTCGTTCTAAAACTCGAAGACCTTCACAATTGAAATTGTTATGTGTGTCATTATGACTGAATAAACTGCGCAATACCGTTTGAAACAGGGGTCTAGCTTTGAAGCCATCTTTAACTAAGGACATTTTACAAAGAACGAATGATCGCCCTATTGTAAAGATGGACGTCATTTGCATTGTATACAGTCAACGTATTTTATGTAGGAATATTTCATCGTGATTTGCAATGATTCTGGTTGATAAATACCACCTTATTAATTCTGATCACTAAGAATTTCTGCCAAAATTATTGAGATTTTGTATGAAATCTCGAAACATGTAATTGCGTACTTGAGGTAAGCTTTTGAGATCTTGTTTGTCTTCAGTTTATTATTCACTGAACCAATAAAGTATTCAGTATAGCAAAGGTCGTACATAATAACAACACCGGAACATAAAATTTTAATTTGGATTTTGCGTTTTTGCGTTTTATAGTTTATACGTTTACATTATGCTTGAAGGTGTGTTTTTTTCATAGGTTGTAAACATTGATTACTGGGTCGTGAGCATACAGAACTCAACGCAAGTTATTAGTATGTGTTGTGAATGAAAAAGGCATTAATCGAGGTAAAAGAAACTCATTAACTGCAACAACACCTCCTATACATTCATGTTAAGCGATAAATGAGAAACAAACTATAAGCATGTTTGATGACAAGCTTAAATGATCGCAAACGTTAACGAGAACACACGATACCCATGGGGATTAGAAGTTTACCAGGATTGGTTGTTTCTCTTGAATGGCGATCTGGTATCTTCAAGATATAAACTGGTGCAACTATGAATGAAAGTGAGTATATAACAATCTAAACATTTAATGTAAGTTTTATTTAATTTTGGAGAAAAAAAGTTAATGATATTGGTGTGTATGATTCAATATGAAATTCGACATCACAAATTATTCAATATGAAATTCGACTTCACAAATTATTTACTGATGCAAATTGGAAACAAAAGGATTTTCAACTTACGGGTCATTTATCAATGTTTTACATGTTAAACAAGTTAATGTTGAGTTTTATCATCGAAACAAGGACTATTTACCCCATAAAAAAGATTCCTTTTATGACTCCGTAAGTACAGTAAATCATATGCATCATTTCGTATACAATATATGAATTACGGAAAAGCTCCTAGTTGTCTGGGGGTAATTAAGAGCAAGTACCTGTTACAAATAATGCTATCTTGTTCTGCAACAAACACATGCATATGGATCATTTCTAGACGAAAATAAACGATGCATATCTACGTAAATATAATGTAAATTATAGCATCCGCAGAGCTGGAATGAAGTAAAGAACCCGCTAAGAGTTCATAAACTCAAACATAGCAAAATTAAGAATAAGCATTCAATTTATGTTAGCATCTCTTAAGCGTAAGTTCGTTTGTATATTGTGGAGAAATAATCTTAACCATATTGTCTTTGTAAATTGAATTGATTGGATTGTTTAGGAATCACATCAGATTAAGGATGGTTTTGTTTTTAGAAACAGGTGTGCTTTTGCATGAATATTTTAACAATTATATTTTCATATAGTACGAAAGTTGACATCAGACCTTTAATTTGGTTTTAAAATAACCAACGATTATTTGCTTTGAAGAACGTCTATTTGTGTTGGTTATTAATAGTTGAATAATGATATGTGTATCCATTGTTTATAGAATAATCAGTAAAAGTGAACAAAATATATTTACTATTTTAATTAAAACGACATTCCTACGTATTTTTTTATTAGTAAATGATCTGCGTTAGTTTTATTAATAAATGATCTGCGTTGTGTTTTATAAATTATGAATCTTTGTTGAACTTGATCCGTTAATGTCTAAAGACATGTTCGAAGCAGATGTTATACATAGAGATTGCGTGGATTTATGTTTCAACCACAGGTAGAAAATGAAAGTTGGAAATCAAATTCGGCAATGATATGGCATGTATTACCACATTTTTTTAAAGAATAAATTGCATCACTATTCCATTTAAATATTAAGCAAATGTTTTAGCGTTGTCAGTTCTTTCACTTTATCCATAAGGTTTATAAAGATTATAATTTGAAAAATATATGTTTTACATTGTGGATGTGTTTGTGAACGAAGCAACAAATTCATCTCAAGTTCAGGTTATATATAACTTGGGTGTAGTAAAATCGTTATTTTTGTAAGTATAAAATACAAATTGTGTCATAGTTTAACTGCTATAGCCATTTTTTAATATCATTAAACATATACCTAATGCGCATTGAATATATCCTAGTAAAATAACTAGTAAATGTTCTATTTTCATCAAACTTACTTTTACATGTTAGTAACGCTTTTTTTAACTTAAGAGATCACTTTTTCTAAATGGTGTGTTACTGTTTCCTAGTTTAAAACATAATGTATGGTTAAAAGTCGCTTCGACGTCAACTAATTAAACGATGCAAACGTGCGCATAGAAGGACAAAATAACAGTAATAGCCTAGATATTTAGTGACAAATAAAAAGTAATTATACAGTTATCATCATTTCAAATAAATTAAATTATAAAGCGCTTGTAACGCGACATAACAGACAGAAATCAAACCAACAAGTTACACATATAGTCCAAATAGAGGCAATCGGAATATCCAAATTGATGTTGCATGTAATGTTGAAGATAGTTTTAATGGATCAGCTTTGTGTGCACGCTCCCCAAACACGAGTAATGGTGTTTTCTTAAATCTTGCAAATTCCGAAGTAAGTGAAATCAAACCTCCGCTTTGGTATCATTGCGTTTATTGTTTTTAGAGTACTTTCAGCTCTTTGTTAAGTTTAATTTGGTATTTCTGGCTTACATATCTTATGTTTAAAAAAAACATAAGTATTCATTTTGCATACAAAACATTAGCTCTGGCGACTATGTTGCAGTTCCATATGGAATTTTTATCACATGAGTTGCACAGATCACCGCATTTTTGTTAAAACTGTAGAGTAGCTTAAAGAATTAGAGTGAACAATCTCAAAACACACCATTGATTATAAAACAACAAAAACGTCTTGTTCAGACAAGTGGGTTGTGGATGCAGGTGTCGAACATTTATCGTATAATTGCCTTTATCCTAGAGCAATAAACCTTTAATAGGACCGTTAACTCTGTAACAAAGGAACATTCAATATATGCCTTAATTGAAGTTAATTCACTTACGTTAGACTCATCAATCCTCTGAAGTTCACTCCAATTTCACTTCAATTGCCAATGTTATGAAATATCTGTACTTAATGAAGGGAAACGTATTCCGGATATTGTACAATTATGCTGTGCTCATCAGTGTTG
This sequence comes from Dreissena rostriformis, assembly GCA_007657795.1. Taxonomy (NCBI): domain Eukaryota; kingdom Metazoa; phylum Mollusca; class Bivalvia; order Myida; family Dreissenidae; genus Dreissena; species Dreissena rostriformis. The sequence continues at coordinate 83,631 of VMBQ01004561.1, forward strand.
GAAAACGTTTTAGGGTAAGTGTATCAATATTTTCTCATAAAACTATAAAGTTGCATAATTGGTTAAATCAATAATGTATTAACGCATACAATACCTAAAAGTATATAAACTGAACATAAATAGAATGTGACCTTTCTAGCGATACCTCGATTGTAAACATAAGGGCCTTTTTTGGCTATGTGGCATATAGCAGCAACGAAAGCCCCATAGCTTGAATAGCTTTAATAATATCAACCGTTTTCACTCGAAACTTTAACTCAATCTTGAATATTACGCCTCCTCCTGCGAAAACAATCCTAATGACCGTGTTTTTTTCTTTAATAATCAGTTTTTATAATAATGCCTATTAACTATCTATACAAATGTTATATATCCATTTATATGTGTGTATATAATTTCATACAATTTGAAAGATAATAATAATTCGATATTTTATAGTGGACCTATAAACGATGTAAAATACTCTATAGATTTACCAAATATTCAATTCACTGGCCAGACATTGCTTAACTATGCCAATGAACACACAAGTATTGTTATTAGAAGACTTAAAAAACGTGCTTGTAAAGTACACCAATTTGATATATAAATTGCATGCTGAACTTTTCTCCAATCCTAAAACTAAACATCTATGGTTTCGATTTAACCTTCGACTAACAAGCTTGAACCGGCAAGCCCAGTTAGTAGACGCTGAACTGACAATCCAGGATCATGAGATCGAATCCTTATCCGACCACAGACCTTGTGGCAATGGTAATTAAACTATTTTAATGGCAACTTTCCCCTTTGTTTGGTCGTGTAGGACAGTTAAGTCCTAAGTACGGATACAACTTTAAGATCGCTAGACCAAAAGAAGAGATGGTAAGTAACTAATGTGATANATCAATATTTACTCATAAAACTATAAAGTTGCATAATTGGTTAAATCAATAATGTATTAACGCATACAATACCTAAAAGTATATAAACTGAACATAAATAGAATGTGACCTTTCTAGCGATACCTCGATTGTAAACATAAGGGCCTTTTTTGGCTATGTGGCATATAGCAGCAACGAAAGCCCCATAGCTTGAATAGCTTTAATAATATCAACCGTTTTCACTCGAAACTTTAACTCAATCTTGAATATTACGCCTCCTCCTGCGAAAACAATCCTAATGACCGTGTTTTTTTCTTTAATAATCAGTTTTTATAATAATGCCTATTAACTATCTATACAAATGTTATATATCCATTTATATGTGTGTATATAATTTCATACAATTTGAAAGATAATAATAATTCGATATTTTATAGTGGACCTATAAACGATGTAAAATACTCTATAGATTTACCAAATATTCAATTCACTGGCCAGACATTGCTTAACTATGCCAATGAACACACAAGTATTGTTATTAGAAGACTTAAAAAACGTGCTTGTAAAGTACACCAATTTGATATATAAATTGCATGCTGAACTTTTCTCCAATCCTAAAACTAAACATCTATGGTTTCGATTTAACCTTCGACTAACAAGCTTGAACCGGCAAGCCCAGTTAGTAGACGCTGAACTGACAATCCAGGATCATGAGATCGAATCCTTATCCGACCACAGACCTTGTGGCAATGGTAATTAAACTATTTTAATGGCAACTTTCCCCTTTGTTTGGTCGTGTAGGACAGTTAAGTCCTAAGTACGGATACAACTTTAAGATCGCTAGACCAAAAGAAGAGATGGTAAGTAACTAATGTGATAACAGACTGATCTTCTGACAATATTAAAAAATCGTGGACATTCAGGCTATAAAGACACTAATTGGTTCGATGTAATGTTTCATTTCCTCAAAATTACCAAACATGTGATCAAGAAAAACGTGGCTTAGTACATAAAATTTTATTTGTAAACGGTGCTTTCTTCTTGCAAGCTATACAATATAAAACCAGTTAAAGTTAAACAGATGACTTAGCCCTTATAAGTAACCTGTAACAAAAACATCATGATTGAGATAGGAGCTATGCATATTTTTTAAAGCATTGTGTCATCATTTTATGAATTAAAACGAAATAGTGACGATTATGTTACAACTTGTTTGTGTGTTTATTTGTGTTAAGATAGTGATTTATCACAATTAAAAGTCTTCCCCAGGATGTGTTATGTGTAATAACGTTACTTAAATTATTCATGTCTTTTTGAACAAATCTATAAATTGAACAAATTTATATGTAAGACAAACAGCAGCCATACCTGTACTGAAACCACTTCAGAATATTACCATTATTCTTTTACAATCAGCATGAACTATCATAGTATACAATATATTATAACTGAAAGGATTCTATACTTTAATTTGTTAATGTAATAGGATTGAGTATATTTCAGCAAACGTTTAGTTATGTCACTCCAAAGTAACACTTAGAAAGAAAGCTGACTCGATAATAACATCGGTTTAATTTAGGAAATCATACTATACATATGCGGATTGCAACAACAAAATGTAAGCAAAATCATCGTGATTTAAAATTGTAATTTATTTTGAATATACATATTTATGAGCTACTGACAAAATATTATTATAAGCAATTAAAAGCAATAATATGTCCTTTCCGACACCAGACACTCATTGCAAAAGAAGTTACTCTAGCGGTTTATGGGGAAAAGGTACGAACTGTAAAAACAAGGTTTTCACCAACAAGTTCACGAATCGTTTACGGTTCTCACAACCTAACTTTAGTTTGATTGAGGTAAGTAATGTAAAAGAATCAGGTTACCACAATATTTGGTAAATCATTTACCAATTTTTTTATATTCACTTCACTTGAGATAGAAATTATATAACAGGGTATCCTGTTCATTAAGCCGATTATCCGATCAGATCATGTTTCTCGTTCAATGACCGAAGATACGCTTTGATACATCTAAATATTCCAGTTTTGAAAACCACATGTCGTAAACTCATTGACTGGGACTCTATTAACGAAGCAATGATATAAAGATTACACAACATTAATTTGAAAAGCAGTAAGTGCATGGTTAATGCTTAAGTATATATAATCGGACCAATTTTCATTGGTAAACGTCCATTTAGAAAAATCAACAAATTAAATTGAAACATATATTTCCAGTAGAACTATGCGATGATTTACATCGACAAAAACATCCTTAGCATATATTTAAAAAAAAAACTGATTTTGTTTGTGTTCACCACAAACAGGTATAATACATTATGTTGACAGTAGTTTCACGCATTGAAAATGGTGTGTTAAATGTTCTACGGTGCAATAAATTATACTGTTCCTGACGTATTGACGTAAATGAGCTCCACATTCTAACGGTTATGATTCGTGTGTCATCGCTGAAAGTGAATGGTAACATCGGAGATGTGATAAATTGAAATCAATTTATTATACATGTAATGCAGACCTGCAACAAACTGCATATCTCTTAAATAGACACAATACCCGATTTTTAAAATACCATTTATACCATTTATTAATTACGAAAGTTAGGTATGGTATGGTATTGTTTGAAAAAAAAAAAAAAAAAAAAAAAAAAAAAAATATATATATATATTTTTTTTTATATATATATATCAAGCGAATGAATCTTTCTAAAGAACTGGTTCAAAAAACTGATGCAAGAACAGAAAGTAGTAATTATAGATTTGAGAAATATGCAGTTCAAACAGTACTAAATACATATTCATTAAATATATACGCCCTAGATTTTTCGACTTTACGTCTTCCTCAGGGGCTTGTTGACATAGATATGGTTATACGTGCAACATTGGACATGACAGCAAAAAGTTCAAAAATAAGATAATTCAGCATTGAATGATAGCATCTTACCGATAAAAATGTGCACTCGCATAGAGCTGTGTCCGTATTGTGTAAGTTAAATTACAAGTACATAGCGGTTTAAAATAGACTAGCTCCAGATTCATTCTTGCTATGAATTTGCACTAAATATTTGACAACTGTTAAAATGCAATTTAACAAGAAATGGGATATATGTTGTAAAGATTCCATTTATATGTCATTTTTATTTATTCCATATGGATCAAGGGTGTTCAGTCGCCTTATCCAATATGTCTTCTGCGACTTTCGCTCCTCGTCGGACCACTGTGTATTTGCTTCTACACAATACAGAATGATATTGCCAAACGAGTGGCCAGATTCACTGAAGTGTGCGGCAACGGGAGACCTATTGAATGTGTGAGTTTTCCAGTCGGACCTCTGCAGATTCATGCGCTTGTTCAATGCCATTTTTGTCTCGCCAACATATTGTTTGTTACATATACTGCACGTCATTAGATATACGGAATTTGCAGTTTATCAGTTGTAGTTACCTTTAATGGATGAAATGGCATCATATGTGGCTTTGAATGTATTTGACGGGCGCATCAGTTTGCATGTTTGGCAACCGACTGGTGATTTAATTTTCCCAGAACAGCTTGTTCGATTTTGGTGTTATTTTGGCACGTACAAGCATGTCCCTGATAGTTTTGAGTCTTCTATATGCCAAAATGGGCTTCTCATGAAATATAGGCTTTATTCAGCTTGCTTGATTTTTCGATTGTGGTCCAGTGGCGGTCAATGATGTTTTTTTATTTTAGGTAACCCTGTGTGGTAAGTGACCACAAACGATATACGAGTGTTTGGCGTTTTGAGTTTGTATTTGAGTAGGTCTTTGTTCGGATTTCAAAATCTGATATTTGGGTACAAATCCGCCGTATTCGAAGGGTCAGGCTAAATGGTATATTCCTACAGCAGTGTGGTGAATGGCAGCTTGTAGGTACTGGTGACTATCTTTGGGTTGTGAATAAAGGTCGGTTATAAGATTGAAGTCCTCAATGTGGGAGACAGTATCTAAGAAAACGTGTTGTTTATTCGATATTTCGCTGGTGAACTTTATTGATGTATGGAAGTTGCTGGCAAGTTCAAAGAATATTTTGAGGTTGTCTTTCCCATGAGACTACTGCATGTCTATATCGTCTATGAAACGCAACCAGAGATATGGTGTCAAAGGTACCGACTTTAGGAGCTGTCCTTCGAGATGTCCCATGACAATGTTAGCGTATGATGGTGCCATTTAGTGCCCATGAAAGTACCTTGTATTTGTAGGTAATGTATCCCATTGAACTCAAAATTATTACTTTCCAGGATAAGGGTAAGTATAACCACTAATGTTTAGTTGAAGAGTCTTTCATGTCTCTTGTTTCCCAAGCATTTGTGCAGGCCTCAATGCCTTTCTCGTGAGGAATGTTTGTATAAAGAGATTCAACGTCCATGGAGAAAGTAATGTGTCATTTGATAGAGTGTCGGTGATACTTTTGTAAGATAGTCAGTTATGTCTTTGACATACGACGGAAGTTTTACTAAATAAATTCTACGATGGTAGATGACAGGCTACTACTATATATTATATATTATAATAATTATATTCAATTCTGACGTCATAAAATAGACTAGAAACGGTGCACAAAAAACACAGACATCATCAGAAATAAATCAAAGAATATGAACAACTGTTTCCCAATATATGACGTTTAATTAGTTAAATACAATATCACACCCATCCATGAATCTTCTGAAGACTCAGGTTCTATGGTGGTTGTGTATTGCGGATCGACATTCATAATCAGCATGGAGTCCCTCCGTCGTCAATGTTTCGCCCCTGAACCATGGACATCTCGGGAGGATGGGGCCACCTTAGCTTCGGTGTGAATGTCGAAGCTCTACCTATTCCAACCTGCATCCGCTTGGCTTAGTTTCCGGATAGTCCGCCGTCTATCTCTGCCAGTAGACTCAACTGCTGACATCAGTCGGCACACGGATTGTGTACAGAACCCTTTAGCGCCTTCTTATATGGGGAACAACCAAGTACGATAGCCTCTTTGGTTGCAAGCTTCTAGCAACTCTGTATACTTAAAGAACTTTTTCCTCTGGAAGGCCTCCTCGCATCTGGTTTCCCAAGGTACTCTCAACTCGATCACGATAAGTCGTTACCTCACCTCTGACCACAGCACAATGTCGGGCCTGAGGTTTGTCTGCAAAATACTTGGGAAGACCAGCTTCTTGCCAAGGTCAACCTTTATGTTCCATCCGGTTGCGCCGTTAAGGATTGATGTTTTCTGTGTCGGCTGTCTCTGAGCAGTTTCATCCGGCTTCACGAAGTTGATTAACTGTTGTCGCGGGATACTTCTGCGTTCCTTTTTCCTTTCTTGTTCAAGCCAGTCAACCACCTCTCTGAGGACGTTGTCGTGACGCCATCTGTATCCTCCTTGTGACAGAGCTGTAGGGCAGCAAGACAGGACATGTTCTAGAGTGCCGGGACGTTCGCACAGTTTGCATTTAGGATCTTGTATTTGTCCCCAACGGCAGAGGTTTGCGGATGATGGTAGGAGGTCATGGACTGACCTAAGGAGGAAGGACAGTCTGATGGCGTCATACTTCCAGATGTCGTCCCAGGTCAAGTTGCTGTCAATTGGGTTCCTTGTTTTCTTCTGACCTCCTGACTTCTGCCTAGATCATAGCGCGCATCTCTGTTTCCCAATATATAACTTTTAAGAATAGCATTTAACGCCGTTTTAGTTGTCATTAATATAATTTAAATGTTATTTGTAAAATGAAAATTAATACGGCGAGGTCCTTTGCGTTTACATAACATATTCTACCAAACTTCAATGAATTCTACCTAAAATTAAGCACTGTTAATTTAAATGAAAAGTTCTTTAACTTAGAAGTCAATAACGGATTGCATTTGGCACAGGAAACTTAACAAAGATTTAAGATAGAATATTGCAAAACATTCTTGTTGAAATGTTTTTGTTGAACAATACCTTGGTGAACAATGCCTTGGTATATAAATTTTCAATAAACCACTGGACAAACAGTTATAGCAACGCCTTGGATTGTTTTTCCATATGATGTCAGGAAATCGATTTGAATGTGCAGCCATGCCCTTTGATGTTTCACCACACATGTAAACCCATGATATGTCAACTTAATTATTGATTGACAGCGAATGAATGTAAGATATATCATTCACCGAAATAGTTTTCCCTTTCCAATCCTACGACTATAGAAATGACATAAAATACTTATGAAAACGTAACGGTTAAACAACTTGTTTATGTTATTTCAACGCGAATCGATCATATTGGAAAATAAATTCGCATTACAATCCTTTTCTTCAAACATGTGTTTTGATGTTACATATGAGCCGCGTCATGCGAAAATGGGTCTTATGGCATATGCGGCCGGCGTAGCTCCGGACCAGCCTGCGCAATTGTATCTCATTAACCGACAGGTAAGCTTCTGACCTGACTGTGTGGATGCGCAGTCTGGTCGGAAACTACGCTGGTCGCATATGGCTTTAGACCCATTTTCGCATGACGCGGTTTATATCCAATTAGTTGAACTAGAATAAGTCGCCCGTGTAAACGCCAACCAGAAACTTGAAAACCTTCTTCATCTTCGCCCCATGCATTAGGTTGAAACACACCACGATACAATGTAAATAGTTTTTCGGACCACAATATGTCCGTTTGATCTTAAATCAATTCATGAACATTAAAAACTAACTAATTGACGTATTGTCTGCCCGGGTCTTAATACTATTAATCACAATGAACGATCCTTAAAGAAGGATGAAGTACATAATAATTATGGTTTGTCGGGGAAATTACGCTTGGAACGAAATTCTGTAGATCTAAAGAAGATTTCGGTCAAAAATGCGGACATTATTTTGACAGCGTATGTAATAACCAGGAACTCTGTCATCGATCGTTCTTCTGCTTTTCTTGGAACCGCTACTATGCTTTGATAAGTTGCAAGTTCATTAAAGGCTTATATATTTATGTTTTAAAATATCACTTTTTCGTGTAACAATTGCCAATGTTAATTTGTTGGTTTCTATTATATTTAAATATATGCTCAATGGCTTAAGCTTTTTATTTGTGTGATATTTAACAAACAACATAAAATGTGTTGTGTTGAATAACAGTATAACCTATCCTGTTGTATTTCATCATACAAAGTAAATTATTTGTTGCCTTAGGTGACCTATTTTTAATAACCTGAGTACACAAATCAATCAGTAGAAAGAGTTATATATAAAGTAATACAAAGTTGATACTCTCCATTTGAATACAATAGTTTGACAATAGTTTTGGGCATCAATTATGTTAGAATAGTTTACATAATTATATTGCATAAAAACAGGTTTTATCGTTCACATCATTTTCTCTTGTGCATTATGCATGCATTTTTTGAAAGCAAATTTCCTAAATATTCTTGCTCTTTGTTCTCAACAAACCAAATCCTCAGACTAACAAGCACTCGACAGTCGCGTCAGGCTGTTTGCAATTATACATTAATGATAACATAATGAGGGAAGTATGCCTCATTGTAAACAGTTTGTATAAAGCAATCTGAAGTAATGTGCAATTCATGCTTATAATAATAAACCCTCGGGCTCTACAAATGCAAACTATGCTTTGAAAATGAATAAATGCGTCTAACAATATCAATACATGGTTTGTTAGCGTTAAAAGCAAAAGATATGAACTAACTATGGGTATTAATTAGATTCATCCTGTTATTATAATAAATATAATGTAAAGAAACAAATTGCTTTGTTACTGCGAAAAGTCTATAGTCATTCGTACAGATAACATAAATAAATATCTACCTCTTTACATCAACTTTCTTTCAGTATATGTGCTTTATCAACAATAAAATGCAATTAAAGATGTAACATAGTTCGTTTTTCTTTTTATCATCACGATTATGCTTTTACATAGACATTTATATTGGAAAACCTTGAAATAATTGTTGTTGGTAGATATGTTTGTGAATGTGAACAATGTCAGTTATTTTTTTGTCTTGTTAACAATCCTGGACAAAAGTACACAGTTCAGAACAATATATGAAGGCGTAAAATACATTTTTTGCCCAATATATCATAACCCTTAACATTCACCAGTCCGAGATCCTTTTGGGCTTTGTGACAATTTTGTTGCGTTTTGCTGCAGTTTTGTACGTATGATTTGTTTTATATCAAGTGCACCGAGAATTACCAATATGGCCCAACTTTCCCGGAAGACAAGTTAGTTTGGTTGCTGGGGATATGGCAAGGTACAGGAGACCATTTTGGGAAATTTAGTGTCTCGTGTGAAGCATCTTATACACTGTAGCTCTTTTTAACGTCCGAAAGACGAATCTAGGTTTCGGTTAAACGGGAGATCGAACCTACGATCATGCGTTCAGGCAACATTGTGAAACCACTAAACCACCGATCCAATATTGTTGTTGTTAAATAAACATACTAGGTTGCATATAGTATACGGTTTTTGTAAACCATGTTTTATTCCATGGAACATTTCTTTTTACTCATTAACGTTTTTTAGAATTATTAAGATAAAGCAAATACTTAATTACATTGTTGCGTTCGAAAAGAAAAGTTAAGTACATATAGTTTTGCACATATAATCACATGTCTATTACGTTGCGTTATTTCTATCATAACATACTTTTTTAATACTTACTTCACAAGTTAAATAAACATTCAATAATTATAATCTTTCCTTCGAATATAGTACATTTGCAAACTAAAATTAAATCGTATTCTTATATATAATATTTAATGTTTTTATATGTTTTGATGTTGTAACCTGTGACCTGATAGACATGGAACGGTATTGAGCGCACGGAGTCATTTAAATTCAGAACGTTGCAACAAATGCTACAAAATGAGCAAAAATTATAAATAGGAGGAAATCAAGCTTGACTTTTCATGTACGGTAGATTAATCTGGGTAGAACCGTGATACAACAACATCGGATGTCTTTTTATTACAAACCGGTAGTTAACCGGGCTGAAATACTGGTGTATTTGTTGTGAATGAAATACAGACGACCTGATCAGAATATCGTCTGTCTCAGTGTGCAATCCATTTTGGTAATAAACAGCTGGCATTATCGGCATTTAGAATGATGTCATTTATAAAGACATAATGCTAACATCATCGATAAAACGTTAAGCTATCTTTACAAGACGACAAAAACTTTTCGCAGAAGTGACTTTGCTTCCAATTGTCTTTTCTTATTGCAGATATATATCGGAGACGATGAACAAAAGAAAGCGCTGCTCCGTCAATCGAACCGAAACATTCTCACCGGCTTCATGTGTCGGCGCTTGATGCCGACGAGAACCGTCGGATATTAGGCAAGTGTAATAACCCCAACGGTCACGGTCACAACTACCGTCTGGAGGTGACTCTAGGCGGGCCAGTGGACGCCAGCACGGGCATGGCGATGAACCTCGTATACCTTAAAACCCATATGGAGAGCGCTGTACTGTCCGTTCTGGACCACAAGAACATTGACAAGGACGTGTCTCATTTCAAAGACACGGTGAGCACCGCGGAAACCTCGCCATATTTATCTGCGACCGCCTCGAGGAGTTGATACCGGTTAAACGAAGTGAAACTTCACGAAAGAACGTAGCGATTAACAGAGGCGGGATGGAAGGATTCCACCATTGGGAACTGGGAATTAGTTAATAGCATGTTTATTGGAATCGTTTTATAAAGCGCTCGTTTGTGGCGTAGCTGATATCATACAGACAAATGCACTGGGTATTCACAATTTAATAATCAAAACGCATGAGGCCGATACAACCTCTAGGCATCATTTATATTATATCAAATATATTAAGCAACTAATCAACAACAGACGTATAGATCGGTTTATTGAATATATGTTATATGGACTGTATTGTAGGGCTAAGACGGTTTATTGATAGGAAATGCTTTTGACGGCTTATTTGGTATTGTGAAAGATTGTACATTAGACTTTATCGAGCTCGTAACATACTTCGGGTGCACTTTAAGACACAATATATTTGACCATGAACAACGTTTTCATTAATAGATAAACTTTACGATCATCTTTACAATGATAATAATTATTATTATAATTATCATAATCATCATCAGCATCATTCGTCAAAAAGGTATATAATGTAAATTGGAATCCACGGTCAGTTTGTCTGTATGGGTACGTGCTGGTCTTATCAAAAAGCGCACAGTTTTGTCAACATATGAGTCCGTTAAGCAAATGACAGAACTGATAATACACAGCTTAACTGGAATTAATAAATATCAGGTATTGTTGTAGTATCAACCATGTCAACAATTCATATTTTTAATTAACCACTGGAAATAGTATTTATACTTTGTGCGGAACAAAAAATAAATACAAATTTACACTCATTGGCACTAGTTTGATTACATTATCTTCAATTGTACATGTAGGTGAGTGTTACCTCGCCATATTGTTATTTGGTTTTAGCTCTATAATTATTGTTAGTACTCTCCTAACAGTTGTTAAAATATCTGTTATTTGTATTGTGTAAATGAAACTCCATATTTGGAGCTCCTCTGTCTAACCATACTGTTAATTTTGCCTTATTTAGCAAATTATGTCCGATAACATGCAACTCTTTATGTAGCAAGGGAGAAGAACAATATAAGACTTTGTCTTTCGTTCCACTCCTTTCTAACTTGAATATATGTTTAATATTGTATGATATAATATGTATAAATGATGTTAACTTGTTTGAAAACATATGTTTAAACTTAAATATTTGAAAATTATAATAAACAGAACAATAAATAATTTACACAATATAAGAAGTTATTGGAAGAGCGAACACACTTTTAAACAATTTAACAATCCATGTCTGACGTTCATCGTTCTCAAAGACCGTTATTATTGGCATTGTTATTTGTGTAATGTATCACTGTATAAACTGCGCAATACCGTTAAAATCAGCGGTCTATCTTTGAAACCATCTTTAACTAAGGAAGTGTTTTACAAAAAACGAATGAGCGCTCTATTGTACAGTTGGACGTAATTTGCATTCAATACAGTCAACGTATTTTACCTGGGAATATAAAATTGTGCTTTGCAATGATACTGGTTGATAAAAAACCACCTTATTAATTCTTTTCACTAAGAATTTCTTATAAAAGTATTAAGATTCTGTATGAAATTTCGAAACATATAATTGCGTACTTGAGATAAGCTACTGAGATCCTGATTGTCTTCAGTTTATTCTTTACTCAACCAAAAACGTATTCAGTATAGGTAAGGTCGTACATGTATATGATAACAACACAGGAACATAAAATTATAATTTTGATATCAATTGTTTATACGTTTACATTATGTTTGATCCAGTGTTTTTTCATAGGTTGTAAAAGTTAATTACTTGGTAGTGAGCATACAGAACTCAACACAAGCTATTAGTACGTGTTTGTGAATGAAAAATGAGTCATTAATCAAGGTAAAAGAAACACATTAACTGCAACAAAACCTCCGTTAAATTAATTTTTAGCCATAAATGAGAAACAAACTATGAGTATGTTTGATGACAAGCTTAAATTATCTCAAACGTTAACGAGAACACACGATACCCATGGGGATTAGAAGTTTACCAGGATTGGTTGTTTCTCTTCAATGGCGAACTGGTAGCTTCGAGATATAAACTGGTGCAACCATGAATGAAAGTGAGCATATATCAATCTAGACATTAAATGTAAGTTGTACATATTTTTTTTAAAGAAAGAAGTAAATGAAATTGTTATGTAGGAATCACCACACACAATATGAAATTGACATCACAAATTATTCACTGATGTAAATTGGAAACACAATGATTTCCAACTTAGGGGTCATTTGTCAATGTTTTAAATGTTAAACAAGTTAATTTTGAATTTAATCATCGAGAAAACAGCTATTTACGTTATGAAAAAACGTGTATGACTCCTACAAAGAATACTTACTTCAGTAAATCATATGCTTCATTTCGTATACAATATTTGAATTGATGAAAAGCTCCTAGTTGTCTGGGGTAATTTAGAGCAAGTACCTGTAACAAATAATTGTATCTTGTTCTGCAACAAACACGTGCAGATGGATAATAACTAGACGAAAATAAACGATGCATATCAACGTAAATATAATGTTAATTATAGCATCCACAGAGCTGGAATGAAGTAAAGAACCCGCTAAGAGTTCATAAACTCAAACATAACAAAATTAAGAATAAGCATTTAATTTATGTAAGCATCTCTTCAGCATAAGTTCGTTTGTATATTGTGGAGAAAGAATCTTAATTTTATTGTATATGTACACTTGAATGGTTGAATTGGTAAGGAATGACATCAGATAAACGTTGGTTTTGATTTTCGAAACACTTGTGCCTGTGCATTCGTATTTTTTTATTATATTTTCATATTGTATGAAGGTTTTAGTCAGACCTTTACTTTGGTCTTTAAATAGCCAATGATTATTTGCTTTGACAAACGTCTATTTGTGTTGGTTATTAAAAGTTAAAAAAAAGTTACGCTTATTTCCAACTTTAGATAGTACTATTTCCAAATGGTGTGTACATATTAACCTAATAGTATCGTTACCCAATTTGTATATACAGGCTTCCTACTTTAAAATATAATGTACGGTTATAATTCGCTTTGACGTCAACTAGATAAATGATGCAAACGTGCGCATAGAAGGACGAAATAACAGTAGTAGCATAGACATTTATTGAACAATATATTTTTTTTATTCAATGATCATTATCGGAAAGAATTAAATTATAATAGGCTTGACAGATTTTTTTTTTATTCAATGTAAAAACATACAATGTATATATGTGCATGGTCAAGAACAAAGTGATATTATACAGCAGTAGTAACGTCAAACATATTATACATGATATGCTAGTATTAACAGTTTTTTTTTAATGTTAGTAGTATATGTTGTTTTTTTTAATATAGTAATTAGAACAATAGATAAGTTGCGTAAAGTGGGGTAGAAGACAACTGGACTGGGTTATACAATTTTGATGTGTTTCCATTTTTTGTTAAAAAATGTGAAGTGTATCGTTGTTGAGGGCTATTTCTTTTTCAATTTTGATCTATAGATTTAAATAATTCATAAAACAGTTCAAAGAAGGTGTTTGTTTTTTTATTTCATGCCGAATATGAAATATTTCATTAATATAATAATGTAGTTCACAGTGTTATTAATTTTGCTGGTATGTTGAAGGTATTTACACCGAAACTAATTTTTAAGAGGGACTGTTAAACTTTTATTTGTTGTTCCTCAAGAAATGTTGTCAATTGGTTCCATAGAGTTTGAATATGTTTACACTCCCAGAAAAGGTGTTCTATTGTTTCAATGTGTTCGAGTTTATATCGTTAATAATATCGTTTGGTGGATTTGGGAGAACAGTTAGTACATAGATTAATTTAGGAAGTGCAAACGTTTTCAATACTGTGTTTTTTTCCGATTAGTAAGTTTTCGGTGATGCCATGATTTTAAGCAGTTTTTGAAATTCTGTAATCTAGGCAGTATGTTTTTAGAACTGTTTCATTTTCATTATTTGTAAATGTAATTCCTAACGTGGTAGCTTAATCTGATGTTCAATTAAATGTCATTTCTTTTTTTATAATGGACATGACTTTGTTTTAATTTACCTACTCTTAGCACAGTGCATTTACTTTTGTTTAGTTTAAGACCCGATGTAATTCCGAAAAGGGTTAGCGACTCTATTAAGTTATGGAAAGAGTCGAAATTGTCATTTAGAAAATAAGTTGCATTATCAGCAAATAGGGACTGTTTGATTTATTCTTTAGGTTCTAGCGATATGCCATTTATATGTTTATTTGATTGGATGTGATGTGATAGATACTCGATGCATATAATAAATAGTGATGATGAGAGTGGACATCCTTATCGAACCCCTCGTTCAATGTTAAAGCTGTTTGAAAAGAAGACATTGTTAATAATTATACTATTAATGTCGGTATAGAACAGTTTTACCCAGTTGATGAGACTTTCACCAAAGTTCATATTTTCTAAGCATGCGAACATAAACGAATGAACAAGTGAATCGAATGCCTTTTCAAAGTCTGCAAAGAATATAAGACCAGCTTTATTTGAATTGTTGAAATAGTTTATGCATTCTTGTATAAGACGAACGTTTTCACCAATGTAACTCGTTTTATGAAACCGGATTGAGATCTGGAAATGATTGACGGTAATATTTTTTAAATACTGTTTGCTATACTTTTTGTTGCTATTTTATAATCATTGTTTAGTAGACTAATTGGGCGCCAGTTTGACAAGGATTCTAAGTTTTTCCGGGTTTTGGAATGAGTGATATTATACTTTGTTTTTAAAGTGAGGTTAAACTGCCGTCGTTAAATGAATAATTTAGATAAATGGTTAGATGCGTTTTAATATTGTATCAAAATATTTTTATAAAACTCAACAGTGATGCCATCAGATCCCGGCCTTTTATTATTTTGCATTTCTTTAAGAGCTAATCCACATTCATATTCAGTTATTAATCCGTCACATAATTCTTTTTCCGCTTCATTTAAAGCAAGATGTGTATTTCAAAAAAGGGTGTTATTTTCAACATTCTTTCGTTTATAAAGGGTTTCGAAAAATAGGCGTCGTTCTTCTTGTATTTGATTTCTGTTTGTTATGTCTTTGCCGTTGACTACTAGATTGTGTATAGGTTTTTTTGCTTCTACGTTTTTCAAGGTTTGCAAAGTATTTTGTATTTTTTTCATTGTGTTCAACATGCTGTGCCCGCGGTCGAAGTATTATGCCTTTGAGGTGTGTATGATAGATTCCTTCTAATATTTGTTTGTTTGAAGCAATTTCATTTTCAAAGACGGTGGTATCATTTGTGTTTGTTTCATGCAACTGTTTTTCAAGTGTTTCAATGACTTTTATGGTTTCTTTTTCAAGTTTGTGTGTTTCTTCTTTTTTTAAATGATGTGTATCTTATTGTTGTGTTACGTATATTACCTTTAATGATTTCCCATAAGATGTTTGGGTTTGCATCTTTGTTATTCTGAACTGTATTGGTTATTTCTTGTTTAATTTGTGTTTGATATTGTGTATTTGATAAGATGCTATTATTTAGTTTAAAGTACCCTGTGCCTCTTTCAGGTTGTATTTTAACAAGCGAGTGGTCAGTCATAAATCCTGATTTCATGTTGCGTGTGTCAATTATATTGCAAAGTGATTCAGATATTAAAAAGAAGTCTAGTCTACAACATATTGTTAGTTTTGTGTTTGAGTGCCAGGTGAATTTTCTCTCATTCGGATTAACTGTACGCCAGATGTCTATTAAGTTGTAGTTTTCATTTATATTATTTAAAATGTTTCTATTTTTTGAGTGAGTACAAAGGTTTCCATTTCTTTTATCTTATAATGGGTTAAGAACAACATTGAAATCAGCTCCGACTATAATGTTCTTATCTTGGTTACTAAAAATTTAGATTCATCCATGTTAGGGCCGTATACGTTTATTAATATTAATTGTGTCTCGTGTATTTTTATGTCTATACTTGCTTGTCTGCCAATTATTATTTCGTTCAAGTTATCCACTGTTATTCCTGTATTACTTTTGATCAGAAAAGCGATTCTTTGTTTATTTGTATATTGTCCACTAAGATAGATATCTCCGTCACATTCACTTTTCAAGGTTTGTGCTAAGGTAGGTGTTAGGTGACTTTCCTGTAAAAGACATATATTATATATTTTTTCGTCTAACCATTTGAAAATTTTAGTGCGTTTGTCCTTGCTATTAAGCCCTTTTACATTTAGAGTACATATGTTAAAAGTCATACAAAATGATAGTAAAGTAATGATAAGTTTGTGTGCGCCAGTCCAGTTGGTTGTAAGTACATTTAGTAAAAAAAGGGACACACATTTATAGTTTGCAATACTACTATAAATACAAAAACATATTTTAATACAGAACGAAAGTAATATAAATTGAAGAGAAAAAAGATCTAACACAAGAAAGAGGTTTTGGTAGACAGGTACTAGGATTTTACATCAGCAAAATGTAAACAAGAAAAGACAAAAACAAAACACACACAAGATAACAGTAGGGACAGCTCTTTTTAACTGAGCCACTCCACCTGCTTACGGAGAAAAGAGCTCTAATTACACTGACATTGAACATATTATGACGTCAAAATTCAAAGAAGAAAATGCTCTTATTACACAGACATTGAACATAGTATGACGTCAGCATTCAAACAAGAAAACAAAAGCTCTAATTACACTGGCATTGAACATATTATGACGTCAAAATTCAAACAAGAAAAAGCTCTTATTACACTGACATCAAACATATTATGACATCAAGATTCAAACAAGAAAAAGCTTTTATTACACTGACATTAAACATATTATGACGTCAAAATTCAAAAAAGAAAAAGCTCTTATTATACTGACATTGAAAATATTATCACGACAAAATTCACATCAAGAAAAAGCTTTTATTACACAGACATTGAACATATTATGACGTCAAAATTCAAACAAGAAACGTCAAAAAGTAAACAAGCAAAGAAACAAACAAACTAAAACAATCGATACATTAGATGTTTTTCTTTTCTATTTCAATTCACGAATATCTTTTCCGTGCAATAGGTTCAATAAACAAAAAAAAACATAATTGTATGTACATGTTACATTCTCCATTTCAAACCTTTTAAGATTTTATTCTGTTATGGCACTTTAACGATTATTTTCAGATATAATATTTTAGTAGACTTACATGTATTTAAATTAAAAAAGGGACAAAATATTTCGTTTAGTATCTCTATATAGTACAGGATGCTTTGGCATTTTCCTTGAGAAGAGATGCACATAATTTATAATTTGATTTCAAAAAGGAAAAGACATTTTGACTATATTCCTATCATTTTTCTAATTATATGGTATGACTACAGTATTTCACTAGTATTACTACGTACATGTATTTTCAATAATTTGCTTTAAAAAAAATACATCGTGAATTGCGCATAATGGGGTGGGGTAGGTTATCTACTGGCCAGCATATAATAATAAATTATAGATGTACAACACAATGGCATATTATATTATGATAAGTGTTTTTTTTTTTAGAATAATAGAAGTACATGTATAGTGAACATCGCTGAGTTCATAACATATCAGGTGTACATTATGCGATAGCGAGTAAGAAGAATATATTAATGAATATCGTAAGCACACAATATATGTAAAAAAAAAATGTATGATCGAGTAAGGAGACGTATTAGTTGGAGTATAAGTAATACAGTAATGCTGTTTAAGTAAACACTTTTTTTTGCAAAAACATTAAACAATTACAATCACAGAGCAAAACTTACAATATGATTTGATATATTTTCCGGATATTTGCGAAGATATACTTTGTAGGCAATTACTACAATTAATAGTAGAGACGGACATAAGTCTAGGCAAAACACAGAGCTAAGGATTATGTTATAAAACATCCATCACTATTAAACATAGTTTATGCTTGGGCAATTAAGCATACCCATATTGAAGTGTTTGTACATGAAGATATAAAATATGCCTGGTTGCTTGCGCTTGCTGAGTTTGTAGTGACGAGAGAATGGGTTATTATTGGAATTAAAAAAAAAGACAAAGAAAAGCAGTCTATAAAAGATGCAGCACGGCCATTGCTTTTTTGTAATGGAAAAAAAGCCTCCCTAAAAGAGAGGATGCTTCTTTCTTCAACGAAAAACGAAAACAGAAGAAAAAAAACAACAACAAAAAACTCTTTTAGGCGTTAAAAATAATGTAAAACCAAAATTCTGTTTCAAAAAGTCCCCAACTTTTATTTTTTATTTTTTAATGTGCGCAATACATTTAACATGTGTCTAGGTTGTACTCTTATCTCATTTTGTCAAGCACTGTAAACAATCTAATTGATCGGCCTCAATAAAAAACGGGTTTCCCGTGCAACTCGTGCAATAAGCTGTTTTTATTAACTCGTCAGTCCAGTTCGAGTAGAAAGTACAGTGTACAAAAAAAAGTAGCATTAACAACATAAACATTTTTACACTATCAAACTTTTACAACACATTATCGTTTTTGGTAATTTAGCACCTTTAGTATGAAGTATACAAAACATAGCGCAAGCAATGTAATTTCATTTTTTACTCTATTAACACTTTAGGAAAATGTACTTTTGAAAATATCAATGTTATTTTTTAGGCCACGGTAGATCAAGCCAGTGCTGATAGTCCTCCCATTCTACGCGATGAACAACGTCTCTTGCGTCTTTGTAGGAGATGGCCCCGTTCCTGGACCAGACACTTTTAACTTCGTCCGACATTTTCCGTTTTACGCTCATAAGCACCTCACGGTTTAGGGGGGTTTGATCCTCACGCACAAACTTGCCTTTCTCACGAAGCAGTTTGCTTTCCCTCAGCATTCCCTTCATACATGATTTGAAACGCATGATAATATCTTTTTTGCCATTTGGACACCCTTTCAGTCGGTGGGCGATGTCAACGTCTTCCATAGTAATGCTCTCCTGGATGATGCTGTTAATCTTGGCCATGGTAATTTTAGTGGTTTCCTCTGCTGATTCAAATGAAGGCGTTCCGTTGGGGCCAATTCGTGTGGTTGAATGTTCTATTCCACTTAAAATTATATTATTGCTTCTACTATATTGGTTAGAGTCATTTTCTGATCTTCTTCGGTTCATTTCCTGGTTTTCTAATTCAGCTTTAAGTTTTGCGTTTTCTTCGGACTGTTGATTTACTTGCGACTTTAGGTTTTTAACATCTTTCTTCAGTGCATCATTTTCAAGATCCTTCTCAAATAGTCTTGTCTCTAAAATTTCATTTTGTTTTGTACATTAGTTTGTCAAAGAGATCGTTCACTAAGATTTTCAGTCTTTCGTCGTCTCTTTCGATTATATCTTTCACCTTATCGTTCATCTAGCTGATTGATCTGTCGACGTTTGAAACAATATTCGACAATTTTGAGTTAATGTCTTTCAATTGCTTTTTATGTCAGCGCTTTCACTTTTTCGCACATTTTCTTCGCCGCTGCATATTTCAATTGATGCAGCATGTTCACTTTAAGGCTGTTATTTTGACGACTCAGGCTCAGTAGAGTCCGTTTCTAGTTCACTAACGCTACCCGTCGAGTTGATTTCTTGTTTGCGTTTTTTGTCAGGTTTGCCCATTGTTGACACTTTCGTGGTACTCAACTTTTTTGGGAAGTATAGATAGACTGGTCAAAAGTGACCTTTGTGGCTAAATAAGCATCGATAGTGAAATGGTCAAGCTTCAATGAACATGGTGTCCAAAAATGGCTGCGTTTATGTATTTTTTTTTTAATTTATCTAGCACATTGTTCGTCAAAAATGTTATGTTTTCCTGACAACTGCCTGTAAGGTAGATAACATAAAGTTCACATACTCACTTTACTCACTTTGTTTAACTATCCAGAATCCTCTTTTTAATATACAATCACTGTAAAACAATCACCTATTTCTCAAAGTACTGAAAAAAAAACACGTCGGCCATAGTCCCAAAACGTGCAATGCGAATCTCCTAATTGATGTTGCATGTGATTTTGGAGATATTTTAAATGGATAAGCTTTGTTTATACCCCCCCCCCAACCAACCAATTAGTTTTGTTAAGCAAATTCCGAAAAAGTGAAATCGAATCTCGGCCTTGGTATCATGGCGGTTAATTGTTTTTTTTAGAATCATTTGAATGCTTTGTTTTCTATACTTTGGTATTTCTAGCTTTATATCTAGTGTTAAATAATGCAAGTATTCATTATGCATAAAAAACATGATGCTCTGCAGCCTATATTGCACTTATGGAGTAAAATCTCAGAACACGCCAAATATTAGAAATACAACAAAAACGTATTGTTTAGACGGGTGGGCCGGGAGATTCAGGTACCAAACAAAAATTGTTTGAGTTCCTCCTATTATGAAATACGCATCATACAAACTATATATTATAAAACATTGTTTCTGATCAAGCAATTGTTCTTTTTGAGTTTTTAAAAGCTAATGATGAGGTACCGTAAAGGTCACCCAACTAGAATACAATTTGTCAGCAAACTACTAATTTAAAGTGAATAACATGCAAAATGCTTTTTTATTAATCAGTTTTTAAAGACCGTCAAATTAAAGGTAATACATAATCGTAATTTAAACAATTTAATATATCGAGAACAAGCACTTATATGTAAGTGTGAAAAAAGACGTTTTTATACAGTTGAATGCATAAATCTACTAATATTTGATGTAGTTGTGCAAATTGGTGTATATGTATATAACAGAATGTTTATCAAATGCTTATTGCGAAATAAACTTATATTAAACGTATAGTACATGTATATTATTTATACTAAATATATACTGCGTCATCAGAGAAATGTACATTTGGTATACTTATGCTCTTATCATATGATGACATTTAATGTGATTATTGTATATGGCAAAACAAACAAAATATAAAAAATGTTAATTATAATTGTGAACATTATTATGATTTTGACCCTAAATAATTAAGTTAACCATTTACATTATACAGTCAATGCTGTACGTTTATTGAATTAAACAAAGAGTAATAGTACATTAAAGGATGTGAACGTGTCGAAAACGGATTTGCTGAAACTTAGATTAAGTAAACAATGATATGTAAGTGTTGCATACAAAATGTCCGACTATAATTGCCTTTATCCTACAGCAATAAACTTTATATACAGCTAATTAATCCTCTGAAGTTCACTCCTATTTCACTTTGATTGCCAATATTCTGAAACACCTGTACTTAATGAAGGGATACGTATTCCGGATATTGTACAATTGTACTGTGCTCATCAGTTTGGGAAAACGTTTCAGGGTAAGTGTTTCAATATGTTCTCATAAAAGTATGAAAGTTGCATATTTGGTTTAATCAATAATGTATTTACGCCTACAATACCTAAAATTCTATGAACTGAACATAAATATAATGTAACATTTGAGCGATACCTCTATTGTACACATGAGGGCCTTTTAATTGTAATGTGACATATAGCAGAAACGACAGCCCGATAGCTTAAATAGCTCATTAGCAACCGTTTCCACTTTAAACTTTAACTGAATCGTGAATATTACGTATCCTTCTGCGAAAACAATCCTTATATCCGTGCTTTGATATTTTTGTGTTTCTTTTTTAATAATAATGTCCATTTAAACTTTCTAGACAAATATTATATATGCATGTATATGTTTGTTTATATTTCCATACAATTTGAAAGATAAGGATTTGATATGTTATGATGGACCTATCTACAGTGTGGAATACTCTATAGATTGACCAAACATTCAACGCATTGGCAATACATTCCTCAAATTAGGCCAATGAACTCAAAAGTACTGTAATGAGAAGTCTTAAAAAAGAAAAGGTGTCTGTGAAGTACAATAATTATTTTATAAATGAAAACGTAATAGTGATGCATATGTTGCAAGAAGTCACAAAAAATTACAATTTTGTCCTTGTTTCCGAGTTTGTTTCCAGTTTAAAACAAGAATCGCGATTACAACAGAACTGAACAAATAAGTAAAATAAGCTACCAACTTAGTTCATAGCATAGCCGTAAGGTAAAAACATATGACAAGTTAAGATGTATCTTCATTTATTGATTTATCAAAATTATAATTCTTCTTAATGATGTTTTTATGAGTATAAACTTTACTTCCATTATTATTTTACATTTTTTGTTTCATAGCCCATGTGACCTTGACCTTTTAACTGTTAACATCAAAATCGATAGGCTCTAATTCTTCTTCCTTTTCTCCATTCCTCCCAAGTAACCATCTTTCCTAGTTGCATGATTTTAGGTCAAAACGCTGTCTAGATATCGTCACAAAACGAAGAGTCTACCTATCTTCCGACCGAAGGAATGCAACATAATATACCTACTCTACTTCGAAGGGGCGCATAAATATATATAAACACACCCAATTCCAAAACTGAACCGTTGAAATACTTTGCACGCGGGCTAACATTGTGTTTAAAACTGTTATACATTAAGTTTGACAGAAAACATTATTGCACATATTTAACCCAGCAAAAATGTCGAATTTATGAATTTTAGAAACCTTCTTTTGACTATTCACCAAATATCAAGATAATATATAGTTGAAAAAAATCGTGTTAAATACACATTAGAAGTGTTTATGTACTATACGGTTGGTTAGGGTTTTATCACTTTAACATGTTTACTGCCACACAATTGTGAAATGTAATCCACATTGCACTGTACTCAAATTGCAAATAACTTACTGATGGATGCCTGTGTAATAGCCGGTAGTGTCATTAGGGAAGAAATGCGTTTTCCATCATATGCAATTGTAGTTAAATACATTTTCAAATTTTGTGAATTGAAAAATATTAAGAACATGTGGTGCTTTACTACATGAGCGTGTTAATAAGATTAGAGCAAATATCATAAATTAAATTTTCATATTTAGTTAATGGGTTTAAATCAAAACAATGAATGTTGTCTATATTTAGTACAATACATCTTAAATCCGTACATAATTACATCTAGTAGCAGCCACACTAGTTATACTCGTCTGGCAGAAATGAAAAGGTTTCACAAAAAGTATGTGGGTTTGATAAACATGCCTTTTGTCGCAAACACAACCGACAACACGCCATCGGTTCGCTTACGCAACACATGATCTCACGGGAAAATCGCTCCTTTTGATCCCCTTTCAAAAAGTGACAGCAAACCATTTGAGATTTGTTAAAGGATTCATCTATATTTTAAATGATCAGCGTTTTTTTTTTTAGAAAACTGTCATATCCCATGAATGTTTAGTGATTTACTTAAAATTGTCGAAGGGCATTTTAAAAAGAACAAATTTAGATGCAAAGCAAACATCAGCCAGTTAATATCCAAGTGCAGAGTTGCCATACCTGACAGTGATGAAACCACTACAGAATACGACCATTTTTCTTTTACAACCAGCATGAACTACCATAGATAAATTATAATTGAAAAGATTATAAACTTTAACTGATTAATGTAATCGGATGGAGTATATGTCAGCAAACGTTTAGTTAAGTCACTCTTAAGTAACACTTAGAAACAAAGCTTAATCGCTTTTGCAACAACCAAATGTGAGCAAAATAATGGTGATTTACAATTGTAATATATCATGTACATTAATATTAATGACGATACTGACAAAATACTATTATAAGCTACAAGAAGCAACAATATATCCTTTCAAACACCAGAAACTCATTGTGCAAAGGTAGTTCCTCTTGTGGTAAATGGGGCAAAGTTACGAATCGTCAAAACAAGCTTTTCGCACACAAGTTCATGAATCGTTTTAAGTTCTCATCCAGATTGTATTTTGATTAAGGTAAGTAATGCAACAGAATCAGGTTACCGCAATATTTGGTAAATCATTTACCAATGTGGTGTATTCACGACACTCTAGGTAGAAGTTATATAACGGTGTATCCTGTTCATTACCCCGATTAGCCGATAAGATCATGCTTCTCGTTTAATTACCGACGGCGCGCTTTGATGCACCCAACTTTTCCTGTTTTGCAAACCACATTTCGTACACTCATTAGCTGGGTCTCTATTTACGAATCAATTATATACGGATTACAAAACAGTAATTTGAAATGCTCTCAGTGTATAGTAAATGCTTAAGTATACATAAACGCAATTATGTTTAACATTTCTTTGCAACAACAACAAAACGCATGTTCTTTAGCTTAACGACATGTAAACTTCCCAACAATATTTCCAGTGGCCTGTTTTACAGCAATACATGCATTTTGCAGCAAATCAAACGAGAAATTAAATTATGTGTGTACATTTAATCACAATAAAGCCATTGTCCACCAGTGGTTGTCCAGAGTTATGTGTCAGGTATAACATGTTTCTCGTATTCAGGACTGTCCTTCTTGCAGTAATCCATGACAGAAAATTGAATATGGGTCAGCCTATACTTAAATGAACCCGAACACGTACACCTGCCACATCGACACAAATGACACAAATGTACCGAAAGGAGAACTTTTAAAAGGAAATATACTTATCAATAATAAACAAAATCGGTGTGTGCTGCATACTTAAATTTCAAAGACATGGTTGTCGATGATAAAAAGAAGTTATATAATGATTTACTTGAATGTTGTTAGATGTATTTAGATAAGGATCAATATATAGATATTACTTATCGAGGATAAAAAGCAGAGCCGGTTTCAAAGTTACTAATTTAGTAATGTATTTATGAACTTAAAAAAAAACGAGTTCGAAAACAATAAATTATTGTGTAATTATTGTATTTTGTTGTACTCTTCTTTCTCTGCTTTGAGATTAATACAACTTTACATCTGTGCAATCTCTAACCTGAAATGGTATTTAAACAAAGTAAAAACATTAGACATACTGCTTCATTAATACGATATCATTTCAAGTACTGTTGTGCGAAAACAGGGAAGAAATTTAGTAAAATAGCTCTGTACAATATACTGTCTGAAAAATTAAAGTCATTCATTATGGACGAAAAACTATATGTCCTTCAATTTAGAGTTACGAAAAAAATAAAAAAATAAAAAGGGGGTTTCCGAAAAATTAGACTGACCGATAACTTAGAGTTACGATTACGAATTGATTTGAATAAGAACTACTTTTATATTTCAATATTTGCGAATTTCGTGAACAGGATAACAACAATTACACAAATGAAACACATATATATTATTTATTAAACAGACATGTTTTATACAGTCTACAAAGACGCAAAGTATCTATAAACAGAAGCTTTAACATTACTTTTAAGTTTTTTTCCAAGAGGTAGAGGCCCTATGTCAATCTGATGTATTGTTTTTTCTACAGGTTGTACGCACTCGCTAAGTTATCTGTTTAACATCAACTGACATTAGGTTTGATTAATGCTGACGAGAAAGCGTCGCTTAGAAATGAAGAGTTCGTTTTTTTCCATATTACAAACAGATGTAGTATCTTAGATAACTAATTATTCACTTGCACGGATGTTCCCCTCTCAAAATGTAACTTTATTCTATTGTTTTCTGTCATCAAAAAACAGAAGTTTTTTTGGCTTTTATGCTGCACTAAAGATGGTAAGTCGAATGAACACGATCGTTTCTTCAAAATTGTTTGTTTGTTAGTAATGCAATCTCCATCAGCATTCCGAAGCCGACTAAACATCCATGCAAAAGTTAAAATTCACCTATATTTTCGAAAATGGAATGAAATATGGTTAACCGACAAGTAATTGCTTTTGATTGAATGTGGAAACCAACGTCTTGTCTTTCTGACATCTGTCATCAGGATATTTTACAAATATTTAGCCTAAGGTATGCACAATCAAAGTCTAGAGTGGCGGTTGACCACATAATTTAGNCCATAACCCGAGATAGTTTATTTGAGACGGTCGCAGAATCTTTATGTGCAAACAAGATAACGATGTTGTCTGCGTACAAGATGAGTTTACAGTCAGTGTCTATACATATGGGCTTGTCGTTCACGAAGCAGAGGAAGAGCAAAGGGCCAAGAATGCTTCCTTGAGGAACTCCACATGTAACTTTAAGGCTGTTTGAAGACATCTTGTTAGTGTGTACTAGTTGTGTACGGTCAGTCAGATAATACTTAAACCAATCAAGAGATTCCACTCCTTATGCATGTAGTTTATTGCATTTTGTATTGGTATCACTTCAAAATAAAGCTACCTAGCTCTACAGTTCAATATAATTTTAAATTAACCACACTATATAACGTTGTTAAAAGACATCAACCTGGGAATAACCATTTCCACACTGTACACTAGTTATATGCTGTTTACCTATTGTTTGTATTCATTTAGACAAATTATAATTTAAAAAGACAGTACAGTACAAATTAATTTTACACAAAAATGAATGTTTGTTAAATTGGATTTTTTTTAAATCTCAATAAATGAAACCATGTCCATATTTTGATGAACACAGTAAATAAATTTAGTACGAATTCTAAAACATGCCACCACATTTTATAAAAAAAGTCTTGGAAAGTGCTTATTACTTAAAGTATAGACAAAGTGTTACAAAAATATTTCAAAACATAAAATGTACAGTTTTTTGTTTTTGAAAAATGCCAAAATGATGAACATTTCAAGTTTGATGTCTTAATTTTGGAGTCAGATAATACATAGTTTGTCATTATTGGTATAGTTCAAGGACAAAATATGACTTGTAATCCCTGCAATTTCAGTTATGAAATAATTTAACAGTTTATAATTGTAACTGATCATTTATTTATATCTATATATACATTTATCATTATAACCTTGATGCATCTTCAATATAAATATAAACATGTAATAACACTACTTAACACCAATAACATTTGCATTTAGGCTGACTTAGTAAAATAATAATCCTCGATTTCTAAATTTCTTGCACAAAGGTATGGGAAACTACAGTGTTAGTGTTTTAGCTAACATGATAGTACTATTTGGCTCCTATAGTGGCAACTCAAATCAAAGCATAGGACTTTAAGTTTAAGTAACATTGATTGATCATGGATCAAAACATATTATTAGATATATGCAGTATACTTGTAAAACAAATAATGAAATAATTAAGACAGAGAAAAAATAGAAGCTTAAACCAGTATCAAATGGTAACAGTAAATATAGGAAATATCAGCCTTCGAAGTTTGAACTAAAACTTTAGAAATAATCTTACAAAAAACAACCAGAACAGTTTTGTTTTAGAAAATGACAACAAATGATGTCCATTCCAAGTTTGATGTCTAAATTCAATTCACATAATATTATTTTTTTATCAATATTGGTATAGTTCAAGCACACAATATGACTTCTGCTCAAATCCCTTCATACTGTAATGAAAGAATTACAAAGTTTATCATTGTTATAGATCCTTTATTTATATATGAATCTATTTCTCACTTTCGGTTTGGATAGTTTTGTAAACACCGTAAATTATTTTTTTTCAATATTGGACAATAACGTGGCAAAATAATGTAGGAAACGTTAATCTTTTGGATAACATGTCAAAATGCAAAATAACTAAACGTTTACAGTGATCTTTATATCAAAATTTCGACAGAACTTTAAGCGCTTGTTTAACCGCGTCGTATACAGCCTCATGACAAAAGACGGATCAACATTTGGAAGGTAAATGAATACAAGATGGTCACTGATATGCACGAGGCCTATCTTGCGGAGCCATCCGGAGATAGTCGATACAACACGATTTATATCCGTAGTGAATAACTGCGTAATAAGTATATTGCATGAAAACTAAATGTTTGATTGCGGAAAATAAAGTGTTACACAAAGGTCCATAGTATAGATGATGCTACAAGTGTACTTTCCGACGACTGTACTTTCACAACAAACACACATCTCAAGTCTTATGTATGACTCACAGTTTTGTAACATCGTATTTATTACGTATTTTAACTGATTTCAAATTCCAAGCAACATTAAAAACCAAAGGACAACATATATTTGAAACTTGGCTTCTATTCTTATCGGGTTCTTTCAGAAACATTTTATTCTGAATTATTTATTATCCGAATATTGGAACAGTACATATTTAGTTATATTATTGCAATAATTGGTCATACAATATGTATCTTGGCAAGCGAAAAGCATTAACGGTATTTCGTGCTAGTTCATTATTTATCCTTTTTGTAAACGTGTACAAATTTTTTAACGCCAAAGGCTCGCTTACTAAAAAAATTCCTTAAGTCGTTTAATAAAATATGGTATGATATGACAACTCATGTAAGATCCTATATATATGTTAGCACTATTATACACATTATAATACGACCATTTTCATTGGCAGTATGAACAGTCATATGTTCCTTCGGAATATATAAAATAAGTTTGGTATATGTGTAATAGGCAGCAAGTGCATTTTGTATTAATTTAACGTTAAGTTTATACAAAATAAAATTATAAACCTTTTTTGGAAAGTTCATATACAGGTATTTTAAAATGTATATTTTTATTATAGACGGTGGGCGCATTTACATCATCGATCGTGAGAAGTGTCACTGGTCTCCAACGATTATCGCATTTTAATCAAGATCAAATAATTGGGCGCTGGTATTTGTAACGTTTAAAAAAACGACGTTGAATAATTCAGCATCCTCGTTCGTGAAAGGCTTATCGATTGCAGTTCACAGTTTTAATCAGGCGTTATATCTGATATAATATAATACATACTTTCACACTTATTTGGGAATGGGGCCGGGAGCTTTGGAGTGAGAAAAACTAGCGTTGATTTGGACGCTGTTTCAAAACCCGGGTTGTAATTAAGCAATATTTCATTGTCATTTGCAACATAACTGCACTGTGACTGTTATCGTCCACACTAAATCTTCCAGTTATGTATCATGTGTTTATTTTTACAGTCAGTTAGTCAACGTAATGCCGTTGTCCAAATGAAAGACATTCAAAATCCATGTCTTTTAGGGACAATTTCCAGTGAAATAAGAGTCGTGTAAAAAAAAGTCAATTATAATATTATGTTTTTAAACTTTTTATCCATGCGATTACATGGTTATTTTAATGTTGACTTTAATAGACAGGAACAAGTAAAACTATAAAAGCAAAATTTTAATTATTTTCAGGTAATTGCAAGGGTATGCTCTTTTATGCATGCCATGGAATACTATAAGTTTATACTAGATTTGTCCTGTGCGTAATTTATAATGGTTTCCCTCTTACCACCTTTGCTTGAAAAATACAAATACACCTGTGTATCTTAATTTTATATATATAATATGCTTTCCCGGGCAATACAATGAGAAACACATACAACTATGCTTCAAATAAAGATGCTCTATTTACCAAGGTTCAAATGAAATGCGGAGCATTACGGCTAACTTAACACAATAGAACACTTGTACTTTGTGTTAATGCTAAAATTCATTCGATTTGAATAACTTCCTTTTTATTTGATACTAAGTTAATATACATCCATTTTCGACCCTCTAGTTTTACACAAAGTTATATTATGTTGATTATTATAATAATTAAGTAATCGATCAAACTTAAATATATGTATATACATATTTTATAAGTTATAAATAAAACTGTTTCAGTTGTGAACAATAACTCCTTTTATGCACACATGACACAGATTTATGTTTTATTACTGCACATTATGTCCATAAACTGCGCGCGTATTTAATAGTATTCGCATGGCGTAAGAATATATTTGTGTTCTTTATAATATTTTACCAACACAGATTTAAAACAAACAACTAATGAAAGTATTTAATATTAACATAAAAGTATTATGATTATGCATATTTGGTATGTCTTGTGTATTGAAGCAAATCCCATTTCATTGAACAGAATATTTTTGTCACTGGTCGATCGATTCGGAGCTAAAAGACTAGTTATTTGTGAAAGCTGACGACTTTTCGTGTAGATTTGTACGTCATACAACGCAAAGTACATGTGTATACAATTTAAGTAGACAATATATCGCTTTAAACATAACA
This sequence comes from Dreissena rostriformis, assembly GCA_007657795.1. Taxonomy (NCBI): domain Eukaryota; kingdom Metazoa; phylum Mollusca; class Bivalvia; order Myida; family Dreissenidae; genus Dreissena; species Dreissena rostriformis. The sequence continues at coordinate 114,049 of VMBQ01004561.1, forward strand.
TTTGATATGTTTATTTGTCGATACTTTAGTCCACACAATTACGTAAAATGTAACCGTTCGTACTGAGTAACTTTTGTTTAGTAGTATAAATTCATCATGACTTTTTATCGGAATTATAAACTGTCAAAAACATTAAGAACTGTTCTCAGCTCTGTTTTATCTACGTAGACTAAAGGCATATGTATCTACATACTATTAAAGGTATAACATAACTGGACCCGATCTATAAATTTCACCATATACTCAGGTGCTAGCACTGTAAAGACAAAAAGCGCTCAATATGATTTAAATTCATACTCATTACCGTCACAACATGCAAATCCATAATAAGTTAAGTTTAAGAGACTGGCTGTAAAATGCCCCACTCGACGTGTGTTTGACATACTAACAATTAAGAACATTATAACAAATGAATCACCGTTATTTGAACGGATATTCTTTTTACTTGGCCATAGTGTGTTATTAATTCATGACCAAATTCCTATGCGATATTCATAAATTCATATTATTGCTTTACACTATTTTTGTTTCATATTCGCTTTCACACACAAAATGTCGTTTCGTCTTAATGCACAATAACATCTTGTTCAGCAAAGTAACAAAATAATAGCCGTTGCTAAATTACAGAACTTATAACATAATGTCGAACCTATTTGACATTAAAAGATACTTATGAATACAAGCTTGTATCAAACAAACGTATATGTGAGGTAATTCAATATAGAACATCGAACCAAAATAGCCAGTTATGATTATGTGAAATAAAAACTAATTACAATCATGGAAAAGTACATCACTACTCTCTTTGTTCTCAGATGTTGTAGTGCAAGTAAGTCATGATATTTGTCTTACTTTTTCGGAAGGTTACAAGACAATAATATTATATTTGTACAGTATGTTTCTTTAAGCATGATGCACTAAACATGAGGATACACTTGTGTTAGCATGCGGTTTTCAACGGTATTATGTTTCAATGATGTAACGGTATAAAACAATCGTGTCTGTATTTGTATCGCATAGATACAATTAATACAAACATTCGGTCTCTTAATCTGATATTACGATTCTCTGATATTATTATATTATATTATTATATACCCATATAGTGTAAACCGACTTTTATTTAATGACATTGCCCTTTAATGAAGCAATAACTGAATAACTATGTATGAATAAAGTCAGGACTGTCTCAACTGTCGCACATTGTATACAAGTAAATATAGGATCTTGCATGAGTGGTCGTTTTGTATTGAATTTATTAAAGGAGTCATCTTAATGACAAAGCCGAGTTTTTATCTTCATTTAGATGACGAGTTTAATAAATTCAATACAAAACGACCACTAATGCAAGGTTCTATTTATAACATGACCAACAAAATGCTTTAAAACACACATGTATTCCCCTCTGTGCCATATAGAGGAAAGGTCGATATCTATAACGAAGCAGCAATGCGGTCATTGTGTGTACCTGAGCATGAGAAGTAGTTCTGGACGAATAAGCCTATATGGTTGTGTAACTATAAGCTGCACTCCGCAGTAAAAAAAAAGTGCATTGTGGGTAAGCAAGTTGCGGTTGTAAATGCCTTGTCTTTGACAGCGCGTATGAATATCTTTTAAGTGATTCGGCTAATTTGCATAGTTATATAACTAGTGAAATAACACCCGTGTAATAAACAAAATTGAGCATTACGTTATTTCACTCCTGGAGCGTAAGTCATGTTATAATGTACTTTATATGTCTAAGTAAACAACACGTCTAGCGTATAGAAAAAGCTCTTAGACTATACGAGCTGCATCACAGCCCTTTTCGAACGTAAAAGGAGAATGCACACCCTCGTATTATAAAATTAATTTAGCAAGTTACTTGTAGGATTTGTACATACTACGTGTACATATATGAAATGCGGTGAATGCTCACATTTGGATTTAATCCTACGCAATGTATTTAAAAGTATGTGCAGCATTTGCATTATATCTCAAGACGTAAATAACCAATTTGTATATGTAAAGAAATCGAGAGTGATAAGCCCAATGATTTCGATGCAATAAAGCTAAACTTTTAAGATTAAAACTTACGTCAGGAATGTGTATTTAATTGTAAGGCCATTCCTGATTGTACAATCGAGAAGCCTGTATCCGCTTTGTCTGAGAGTTTCCTCTAGTCTTCTGCATTCATTTAGTCGATTGAATATTTATACAAAACGAATTCATTGGCATTCAAAAAGGTTTCTTATGCTGTAGTTTATCTAAAGTGCTTTAAGAAAGTATGCGTTTTTTTTAAAGATCTCAGTTAAGATAATTTGTGTTCGATCTGGGTACGAAAGTATGTTGATAGTTAAAAACTAGGAACAACTAGATGTATCGGTTGTCGCCGGTCATGAAAAAACATGAGGTGAAGGCAATATATTATTATATTTAACATTACTTAATTACTATTAGAAACAGTTTAAAGAATATTTCGCAACATGATATTATTATGATTTTATTTACTTACACTGAGAAGGTTTATACAAATTCATTTTATTTACAGTGACATATATGTTATCGAATGTAGTTTTGCTGATACAATACTGGGGCGAATAATATAGTGAATGCCTTTCCGCATTGTGTGGTTATTGATTAAGAGTGCTATATTTGAACCCCTGTCGTGTTTCATTTCATTGTAGCACGGACTGAAAGCGAATATTTAAAGTTGGTAAAACGATACATTCAATATAATACTTATTCATAACGAACTTATATATAGTTTCTTTTGACAATCCGTGCTTATGTTCTTAACCGATTAAATATTGAGCTTGGGTAAATTTTCCATAATTATAATTACTATGGATTGATAACTTAATGGAATACTTTGAAAACAAATTTGAATGAGAATTGCGTATTAATTGAAAAGAACATTTAACAAATCAAATACAAGTATAGTTCATCAAACTGTATATAGGAATCATAAAACGTTGACATTTAGCTCCCGTACGTGAAGTATATTTGCATGTAAACTGAATGCGACATCGGATAACCATTCAAATATCGTTTATTTCTATAATGCCGACGATTTCCATCGTACAAAAATACATACCTGGACAGCTAACCGTTTGATACATTAATTGCTTATATTATGAAATCAATATGTTTGCGTATTACAATGTATTGTATGTAATTCCGAAAAATAACATATTATACAGAGGTGAATATTGCATATTCTGCAAAATTGTTCTTTCCCGCGACTGCACATTTCACAAGAAGAGAACATGCCTGATTTTCGGCTCAGACCATTATTGCTAAGTTATGACGAATTCAACGTGGAATTAATTCCAAGAGTGAAGGTCTAACAAACACAAAAACGCATGAGGCAAAATCCGCTGCTATACCCATCCGATTATACCATAAACATGTTATTCATTAATTATTTGAAAATAAAAGTATAATTCACGCATATGGTAACGTTGTCTTATGCAAACATTATTAAAAGGGAACGAGTAACGCACTATCAATATGGTAAGCATGGTCTTTATTTTTCGCCGTGTGAACATTTTGTTCAAAAGCTGTAGGTAAACTATGTATTTGTTGTGTTCATATTAATGGAAATGGATATATTTTTTTTATAATAGTACGAACATCTTATTATTGTTTCACTTGAAATAGTACGTATTGGTAGACTTAAGTGCTAGCACAGGAATCCTGACTTGATACTTCACATTTTTAGATCAACAGATCTTTTAATGAAGGAATTTACATAATCACATTGGTTATTTTTTATTGTTTTTATACACAAACTGTACTGAACATATTTCAGGCGAGTTCACAATATGTATTTTCATGGCTAGCCTTCGACATTATCTGCACTCCGCTAAATAAATATTAGATGCTACAGAACAAGTTTCTACTATTCAAACAACTTGATCTTTAAATAGAATTGCAAAACAGTAATACAAACAATAATCTTACTTTACTTACACACTTCACTTAATTTTGGAAGCGGAACATAGACGAATACCTGTTGAGGATCACGAAAATGCATAAACTAACACATGGGGCATAGAGCTAAAGTATTTTTTTATTGCGTTTGAAACTGAATTCAATGCCAACACGTACAGATAAACTAATAATAAAACCCATTCTTTCAGTAAAAGATATACTTAAACAATCTAAGGGCATAACTAACAATTGATTTTATAAAAGTTGTCGCTAAGTTTCTGAAATGCATACATCTACCTCTGTTATTACAAATTTCGAAAAAAAAGGTAAATTACCTTTATTTCACGTTTGTCCAAAATGCTACACATCGTTATTTGTAATTAATACAAATAAACCAGTCAAGACATATACCTATAGGATGCCGTTGCTTTAAAATGATTTAAAGGCAGTTATTTCCGAAGCGTTAATGGAAGCTTACTAGTGCGGATCGTCTAGTTTATGATTCCCGTCTGAATGCATCTGCATATATGCAATAAGGAAAAAGTAAAAAAAAGTGCCAGTAGTCCGAATAGCATCTGTTCAATGTTCTGCTTTATGGATAATTCAGTACGCCGTTGGGTAGTTCAAAGGAAGCATTTCATTATTTGTCATTTCTGCTTGCTATGTTTGATATTCAGATTGACATAATTATACCTTGTATATGAGTTAATACTTGTGTATTGATTCTGTTTCATTTCGCCATGGTTATATATTATGCGTCGATGTTTTATAATGAAAAGCGAATGTCAAAGTAATTGTTTGGAAAAAGATAGCACTTGTATTTGTACAACGCTAAGGTAAGCCACACTTGTCTAAGATGTATCATTGTGAGTATTTATAGTATGTGCTTTTTTAAATAAAAAGTTCGCTGTCGTATGTTCTTTAAGCGCCATACTAACTTACAGTGTCGCTACAGCCGTAACTAGCCTTTCTGACGAGTAAGGTATATAGGCTTTATAAAAAAATTCGAAATATAACGTGATTATAGTTTTAAATAACATTATTTAACATGCATAGAGTCATAGTTCATATATGTACTGTATTTGAAATAAATGTGCATACTCATCAGAAATAAATCTTAACTGTCTTCACCAATGATATGCCAACGCTCACCGTAAGTTTACACATACAATGACAAGGGGGAATGTAGCCTTGCCTCAATATAATTAAAAGAATGGGCTTGCGAGCTTACGACACACATGATCGTCCTTTTTTGGTAGTATACTTTCATACATTTTAGTAGCCTGCGCGTTTGTCTTTACAATACAAAAAAATTACCATCACAGGTTAATTTTAACCATATAATTGACACGCGATAATACAACATGTGTTTGATCTTTGCAATATCGATATATATTTTGATCTTAGCAATAACTTCATTAAAAGCCAATCACAATACAATTAAATTCCATAGTAAAGTGTAATCCAATTATTATCACATTTTGCTCAATACTTGATAAAATATATATGGGCTCTGGTATTGGCAAATTTTAGAACAAATCTGCTCTTACACATTGCACATGAGTGTTCATGAAATGCCTATCGGTTTCAGTTGACAGACTTAATCAGGTTTGACATCTGATCTAATATCAGGATAAAGCCAATTACCGTATGTATTAGCAACGCTTAATTGATTTCAATGGAGGTCACTGAGTATGCTAGATGTTGATTAGTGTGTGTCAGTAAAATACTGTTTGGGATCGAACAGAAACAACAATAGGAAATAATCAACTCATATCATTTTCATAGAAAGAATGAAACTCCAGAAAAATAACTTTCATTAAGGTAAGGCAATTGATCTATAGTCTATACAATAAATAAACGTACAAGCAATACGATATACAACATTAAGTAATGAACAGAGTTTGAGTAAACAGGTGGTACGGACAATGCAAGTAATTGGGATTTTAAAGCAGTTTACATACTGTGGTATTAAATTGACCCTTCATACATGTGTTGTTGTTGTTGTTGTTTTTTTTTTACTTTTTGTTTGCATTTGTTTTTTTTTGTTTGTTTTTTCTTTCATTCAAAAGAAAACTGCTTGTTTTAGTTATTTGTTTGTTTTATTAACCCGCAGTCTAAATTGCAGGCATTTAAATACATGAAATTCTTCTAGGTTTGATAAATACGGTATTGTATTGGTTTTGTACATGTTATTTAAAAGAGATAGTATGGTCATGGTTTAGCGCGAACAATGCACGGGTTTTGTGTGTTGGATTTAGCGCGAAAACGCATGGGGTTTGCGTTTTCGGGTATATATGATTTGCAAATCTATTGAGTCGCCATTCGAGGTGTGTATTTGACAGACACAAGATATGGAAAAAAGGGTGATATTTATTTATTTATTTGTATTTGTAGTATTACAGTATTGTAGAAAAGTATTTGTGTGTTGCAGATATTGCATGTTCATCTACTGACTATGTGTTTAGACCAGTTTATATTTGTAATTTTAAACACTGTTTTAAATTGATCTTTCATGATAAGCATATTAGTTCTTCTACTATAAATGATAGTTTAAAGAAGAACTTAAGTTCATTGGGTTATGTTTCTTCTAAATATGGACTTCATTCTTTTCGTACTGGTGGAGCATCAATAAGTGCTAATAATAAGACTTTGGATAGACTGTGGCAAAGGCATGGTAGATGGAAAAGGGTTTCCACTAAAGACGGTATGTAACGATTCTTTGAAAGATAAATTATCGGTGTCATTAAATTAAGATTTGTGAATAAGTTATTATTAATGAATGTGTACTTTGAATTGTATGATGTGTTGTTGGTAGCACATGTAAAGGCACTATAAGTTATAATGATAAAAATGATTCGAAAATGCTTTTTAGTTTTAGTAAGTTATGTGCTTGTAATTTGTGTGTGTCTTTTGTGGTAATTGGACCAATTTGTTTAAGGCCATTTGGCATGATTTGGAAAGCCAGTTGGCTTGTATGTTCAGTTGATCGGTTTTTGAAAGCCAGTTGATCTGATGTGTGAAAGCCAGTTGGCTTGTGTTGTCAGTTGACCGAACTTTCTTAGAACACATGTCAACGTGGAATTAACAATCTGTTCAATTTTATTTTTTGCAGTAACTGGACTGTTTGAATGGTATATTAAGTTTTGGAAAACATACAGGTATGTTTTATTGAGTATGTTATTATTATTACTAGGTATACATATTGTTTTATTATATTTTTTTAATTCTCTTTTGTATTATGTGTGTGGTCAGTTGACCTTTTGTTGAAGGCCATAGTGTGCCTGATGTGGATAAGCCAGTTGGCCTGTGTGGTCAGTTGACCGTTTTTTGAAGGCCATAGTGTGCCTGGCCATAGTGTGCCTATTGTGGATTAGCCAGTTGGCTTGTGTGGTCAGTTGACCGTTGTTGATAGGCATAGTGTGCCGATTTTGGTTGAAACACATAGTTGTATTGCATCAACAAATGTTTGCAAGTTTATCTTTTCAGTAAAATGACAGTTTTGAAAGGTCTATAACATGGTGTAGAATATTTAGGCAGAGGGTATGGACGAGGAGAACAAACGGGTGATATGCGTGATTACAGATAAATGGTGATTACAGAAGCAAGAACAGCAGTGACAAACGAACCAGGCACGATGAAATTGACAGTGATGATAAGTATTAAACCATTTTGGTGATAGATTAGATACTCATTTTGTTTATGCACTTGATTTTGCAAATAAATGTATTATTTCTGAAAATTCTGTTAGAAGTAGGTTAAAACATTCTATTGAATTTCGGCGGTCTTCAATCAATGCTAATGCGGACATTATTACTGTGATTAAGCAAGGTTGTGTATTACCGTTTCCTGTTAAGCCTCCTACTTTTATAATGAAAAATAATAAATCAGCTTTAGACATAATAAATATGTAGAGGAAGTCATCCATGAACTTATTTCGAAAAATTGTATTTAAGAGATTTCTTTTATTCCCCACAATGTGAATCCTTTGTCAGTTGCAACAAATTCTTGTTGTAAGAAAGATTGATTCTGGATATGAGTAATTTAAATACTTTTATAAAGTATAATTGAGTTAAATTTGAAGATAATAAAGTTGCAAAAGAATNATGTTTAACATGTGTAATTTATACGATTTTAAGCAACTTAACGTGATGGATATGCGTTGGGGGCATCCTGTGTGCGCTTTGGACATCGGTTGTGATCAGGGTATTCAAACCTTATTTCTTGATTTTAGGTGAAGAGGTTACAGTCTGATTTTTATGAATAATTTTGCACTGTTCACATGCCACACATGTGCGTGTTTAAGTGTATATAGCGACATGTCTTACATAAATTTAATTAGTATCGTTTCAGTTTTTTATACATATGAACAAGGATGCCGCACCGTTAACGGGCGTCTCGAGACTCCTCAACTGAGCGGTGAAATTGAGGTCGATCTCCGTTGCACATAGAAGACAAACGGGCGTCAGAAGAATTGCTTTTTGCATTTATATGTCAAAGTTATGTCAAATACAAACACCTATTCCTATTTTGTGTTTGGGTTATTATTTGTTCGGAAAACATTTGTTAAGGTTAACGAGGATAATAAGGATGTTGTATCGATGATTAGGATGATGATGACATTAATGATAATGATGTTGATAGGATGATGATGATATGGTTGATAATGATGATGAAGATTTAATAGTATTTTGAGAATAGAGAATAATAAATTTACTCATAACTATGAGTACAATTACTTTTTAGGAATACATTTCTTAAAATATACCCACGACATTATTGGAAGCAGTGTTGAACTAAATTGTGTTTTTTTTAACTTTTACATTAATATCGTGACCATTGCTCACACTTAATTAGTAATATACGAATACAGCTGCTGCTATAAAGTCGGATGCAAATCTAAAAGAAGCGAATCAAGTACAAATAATAAAACAATATTGAAATCAATTATATATAAATGTTAGTATATGCTCTTTTATAGAAGCAATTCAATAAAACACTATTTGTTTTCTCTTCTGCGTGGCTTTATAAAGTTGCCTCTCTAGGAACCTTTGCTTGAAAAGAAAAAGAAAACAACTTTCTTGTATAGACGTTATATTTTTTTCCCTAGGGAATTAAATGAGCTGTTTGTACCAATGTACATCAGGTGTTATATAAACCAAGGTTCACGTATAATGCGGACCACAATGGCTAATTTACTGAATACTTCTTGAGAGAGTTTAGTGCAAAAAAGCGATAAATAAATTAGACGTTAATACGTATTTACTGCCACGCCGAACACAAGAAAAACGACAAACTGAATGTGGCATGGTACATGTATAATACTATGTGTACATAATTATACGACTGTATACTCATCCGGTAACAGAACACATTCATAAGATTTGTATAAATTTCATTTAATATAATAGAGGGATATGGTTTGTCAAGTATTAAACATTCAGATGATGTTTTGTCGATTAAAACAGGAATAAACAATACATACTATTTGTGGCATTCAGAAATAAGTTAAGGCTCTAAAATAAATCCAGTCAAAATCAGGAAGAAATCGTTGTGAACTTACTCTTCAGGTTTGCCTCAATTAACAACGACAGTTTGTGAACACTTTGAAGCGATCCTGAAATAACTCGTTTACTCAAACGCAACACTTACACAATGTAATAAGCTAGGCTTTCGACACATATATACAAAACGATGCCCTGTATGTGAACAGACTAAGCTAGATCCTAGTTACAGATAAACATGACATCACTGTATAAGAATTATTCGTATCAATTGCAATCGCTCAGTGGCCCAATCTGAAACGTGTAGATAGTTCATTTTGATTTATACCAGGCGGCATTGGTAAATTTGTTCATGATCTTAATCAATATCCTTATAACCGAACAACATATAAGCATTTACTATGATTCGATTCAATATTTTGTTTAATTTATAGTTAATGCAAATAAATAACATATCGGCAAACCAATATCGGTGTCAGAACATACTACGAATTATTCATGGAGTTTCATTTAATACCTTTGTGCACAATAGTATACATTTTCACGGAACACGGAATAAACTTCATTAATATCCAAGCGAAATAGGGCTCACACGAATTTTTTTTTCTTATTCTAAACTATGTCATAATTGTGTAAACACATCAAAGCCGTTCGATATTATAGTATATTTCTGCGGTTACCATATATCGTGTTTTTATTACAAACGTATGATGTAAGTTAACCTTATATCGACACAAACATTGTTCGCACATTTAACATGATACTTATATAATATAATATTTACATTCACTATTAATTTTCTGTCGAAACATGAAAGAGCTCATTTTGCGTAAACCGCAAGCCGGCGATCCCGCCTTCGAAGGCGGAGCTTCTAAAATCGGACCAATTGTTTCAAGACATTGACGCGTAGTTATACAGTGCCCAGTACCGTGACCACACTACTTTTGTTAATATAGTAACAAACATGAATACACAATACCCGTTTGTTTACTTTTGTTTTTATGATGTTTCATTTAAAACAAAAGCAAAATTGAAGAAAAAATACCGACCTAGTATTCGATTTATCCATCAATTTTCTTAATTGTCATTTTTTTTTTTGAAAAATATAATACCGAACCAGCTTTCCATATTTTATTTTCATCACTGGATAACGCAATTTATGACGTATCTCATGTGACGTCATTTCGATGACGAAACATTTTGGGACAAAAATATGGAGGTGGTGAATTTTCAACAGTTAAATATTTGTTTAAAGCATCGAACGAATCCAAAATGTATTTCGGATTGTGTTATTGTCATGCATAACACCTTAAGAACAGACACTGGAAGTGTATATCTTAGTAACTTTATTGTTTATAGCATTTACGATTTTTGTTCTCAATGTTAGTGACGTCATTTGCAAAATATTTATGAATGAAAACGACGTCATATGTTTGTTACAATTCAATGACGTCACTAAATAGTGAACTTTGCACTAGAAGGGCGGAGTATTACAATATATAGTTCACGTCCAAAAGCTTGAACCAAATCAATAGAATCGAGTTAGAATCGAAGTAATAATGTTCTATGATGGTTTGTTGTCGAATTACACACAGTAAGGAGTATAGATGCGTGTTATCAAATCAGGTGTGCTTCGCGCTCGTGATTTAATTCCTACGCATCTTTTCTCTTTACTGTGGGTTATTCGACAACACGTGTGTCATTACAATTATATTACCCACGCCAGGCGTAGAAAGGTTATGATCCTGATACCGTAGCTGCAGTATGTTTTAGAGACATATATGTCCGAAACTTAAATGCAATCTAACCATATGCAGATTTTCTAATAAGGCACTCCCATATGAACTTGTTTGTATAACTATGCAATCACCAAGAGTGAAAGTAGTCCGAAGGGCGTGCTTTCAATATTCTTATTGATAGCTAATTATTTGTATGTGACTATTTAGTATTATCCCTACTGGACTGTGTATAACTAGTGTCGTTTCATCTTAATTCAAAGTTACATCTTGTTCAGTAAACACATTTTATGCTAGACGTTGCACAATTACAGAATTTATTAAAAAATGTCGAATCTTTTTAACTTCAAACTATACTAATGTATACATAATTGTATCAGATAAACGTATAGTTGAACTAATTTAGTTCATAACATAAAACCAAAATAGCGATTTATGTGCAATAAAACAAATTACCATCGTGCACTATAATATAACACATCTCTTGATTCTAAAGTGCAAGTAAGTCATGATATGTCTTTTTATGAGTCTTACTTTTATGAAAGGTTACTAGAAAATAATAGTATATCCTACGAGGACCTTGAATCGAGCGGTTAAAGAAACGAGTGAACTAATTTCTGAATTAATTTAAACAATGCACCAATAAATGTGCAAATATGTAAAACTAATCCTTTCACAAAGAGATACCCTAGAACATCTAAGGTCATAACTAATACGATAAAGTATGAAATATTTCGCTAAATTAATAAATGCATACATTTATCTGTACAAGGCTAATTGTGCCAATACTAAATTCAAATATAACGATAATTGCTTTTTTACGCTGTGTTTAGTCTAGACATATATCGTTAAAATAACTTTGCTTCAAAAGGCTTAAAACGTTAAAGGCAATTATTGTATAAGTGTACATGAGATCTTGCCATATGCGGCTCTTCTAGTTTCTGATTTTCATCTGCACGTGCCTTCGTGTATGCAATCAGGAAAACGTAAAACACGTCCCATGAGTATTCTAAAGGGAGGGTGTTCAATTTTCTGCTTTATGGATAATTAAGTAGCCGTTGGATAATTCAAATGGAATTATTACATTATGTGTCATTTCTGCCTGCTACGCTTTGAATTTAGTTTCATATCATGATTGTTACAATTACATGTTTATATGATTAAGAACCAGTGTTTTGATTCTGTTTCATTTTGCCATGGTAACAAATTATGTCTCTATATGTTATAATGAAAAGCGAATGTCAAAGTAATCGTTTGGAACTTCCCACTCGTATGTGTCACATAACATAGTCATCTATACTAAGTAAAGCGTTTATTGTTATAACGTATTTATTGTTTATACATAACATCGCAATTTGTGTATTACAGTGGTTATTTTGTATGTTTAAAATATAATGTTCTATGTTGTCTGTTTTAGCCAATAGAAAAATGTTTTGACTGTAAAGCAACGATCGATGTCAGACTGCACTAGTTTCAGTTCCTTGTTTGTCTGTGTAATTACTTTTGAAATGTCATATATCAAAATGTACTCTTTTACAAGGGATGTTCTACTTCATTATTATATTATGTAAAAGCATATATTTATTCATTGTTTTCGTTATGGTGAATATGTATGATTGAATTCATTGCTTAATTCAACATTACATTTTTACGTTTTATCAACTCACCTCAAAAAGGTTATTGCACAGTCTATGGTAACATAACAAAGAAACAGGTAGTTTAAACAGTATTTGAATATAAATAAAAGACTGCCCCAAATGTTTGGACCGTTCTAAGGCGATGATCCAAGATTTAATCAAGGATTGTACTGATATAGTTTCAGGAGGTTTTATTGGTTGCTATATGTAGGATAGGATGATTGAATGTCCAGAATGTTTATCTCGCACATTTGTCTGATTTGTATAAAACAAAAACCGCACTTCAGAAATACACACACCCAAACACACGAACACACAAACGCACGCACACACACAAACGCACGCACACACACACTCAAACGCACGCACATACACACACACGCACACACACGCACACACACGCACACACACGCACACGCACACACACA